>JAXISO010000265.1:0-55811 GCA_036785465.1 Colletotrichum agaves
CCCCCCTCCTTCACACCCCTTCCGCTAGCAAGGTGCAGTCAGCGGTTTCACACAGTACTCACTCTCAGTAAGATGATGATATTTATGCTATTATTTTCCCAAAATCTCTCTCTCGCTCTCTCGCTCTCTGGCTCTCTCTATTTGTCTGCCACTCCGCCCCCTGGTTCAGACTCAAATCAATAAGAAACAAAAGTCGCATACACGAGTGCTCGACGTGAAGACTGACCTGTCCGGAAAGCCGGAGGTGACAAATTGGGGATACTTGTTGCCTGGTTCTGCGTCGCCTATGAAATAGAAATTTCATTATTAAAGAAAGAGGGCTATCAGACATACAAATGCTTGAAGCAAGTAATGAAAGGGTTATGTCGTCTCGTTAGCTAAGATCCATGAGTGAAGATCAGCTACAATGGCGATAACAACAATTCTACCACATCCAGACGCCGTCAGTAACTAGGCAACAAAGTCCAAGTAGGATATTCTGTTAAGATATGGAGGTAGCGATCCTTTTCGAAATCTATACTGGGAGAAAAACAAACAAACCAGCCTTAGCGGCCATCCGGTGGTATAACGTGCTTTTCGATAATGATACATTTAGAGTTTAAGTAGCGGTCTCATAAACGGCTCTTGGACAGGGCCTTGGAATCATCTGACGCGATGAGAACGACAACACATATGTCGTCAATCTTTCCGCCATGCCAGTTCTCCTGGGGGTAATACTTCTGCACGCCTTTGGCGAAGGGGCCATCCACCTTGCGATTGAGACTAGCAGATTTGGCAGCCGCCGTGATCTCGGCCGCCAGCACGCTTTGGAGTGTTAAGAATTTCGATGGCGGACGCTCATTAGCGTCTTCTGACGGCTTTGTGAACGGCTTCAGGTTGTCGACGATGCGAATACCGTCTTTGCTGTTGAACCAGGCGCCTGTCTTTGTCATAACCTGGCTCACGATTCGGAGAATATCCTGGTTGAACAAATTGTCCCATACTCCGTCTGTAGCGAAAACGATGATATCTCCATGTCTGAGGTTGTGCTGGCTGACATCAGCGTCGGCTGGGAAATCGCAAAGATTAGCACCACCAAAGGCTGCCATGCGGGCGGCAACAGCAGGAGGAACAATGGAGAGCTGATAGGGGGTATTAAAAGCATGCGTCTGGGGTTCAGAATAGGTGTGTACGGCGTTCAGGCGAAGCTGGATGAAGCCGGAGTCGCCCAGGTTTGCAACGTCGAGGTTGCCATCGGGCGAGGCCACAGCAACGCATGCGGTGCTTCCTCCGGCCAGAACGGTGTCGTCCTCACATATCGCTTGGTATCCGGTCTGCATCAGAGCTTGGGCTCGTAAGGGCTCCTTATCACCGGGGCCTTTCGTCGTTGGGTCGTTCTTCACCGAGCCGTGACCGTAAGCTGTTGAGGCCATGTAATCGCAGAAGCCATGTGAGAAGTCTGCGGGATCGACGCCGGAGTCGACCCAACCGCCAACCCCATCAGCCACGCCCAAAGCTACGGCGCCTGAATCGCCTACCCTACTGACGAAGAAGGCATCATGACCGCTGTCTGGCCTCGATCGCTTGTTGCGCGTCTGCTGGATGCGATTGTAGGGATTGAAATGGAAGATGTGCGTGAGGGGGTCGTATGGGCGATCCTTTCCGGTAAAAGAGGCGGCGACGTGGTATGAGAGCTTCGTCGCCATATCGGAGCTCATGATTCTAGTCGATGAGATGGGGCGCTGGGAAAGCAGCGATGGAGCGGTCCGTTGACATCGAGGCACATATCTCGGAAAAGACGAGCAAACTGCACGTAGTTAGCCCCCAATCAATTGAGTCGAGGTTCGTCTGATTGAGCACAGTACCCTTGGTGAAAGGCCTGGAAGTGTGAAGAAAGACCAGAGGCTGGCGTAGAGCTGTCACCGCTGGGGCCATTGCTTCCAATGAGCAGCAACGTGTAGTGTTTCTTGAAGATGCGGTGCTTCCGCAGTCGGCATGTTAACTGTCACCGAGTCAAACTAGACGGTGGCAGAAAACTGCATGGCAACACTGCGTTGCGGGTGTTGGTTTTCGGAAGCGACGAAGCTTCCTGGAGACGCGCACAAACACGACTGAGCTATTTGCGCGCGAAACTGCAGCCAACCAAGGGATGCGACATTCAGATTTGATGTCATAAGAAGAAAGACACCCCAGGTCTGGCAAGGTAACAACCCCGCCGTATTCCCGTGTATGATCACGTGTTTCCTCGACCTTCCGGAGTGCCGACTCATGGAGTGCCTTCCCGAAGATTTGGGCTTATGAACAGCCTTACTCTGATTGGTCGGGCTCAGCAGATATCCGCGGCAATGTCTGTCGCTCGGAACCAGCAGCCAAATCTTCGATGATGCTTTGCTTTGCCTGAACGCCACTCACAGGACAACCTCAAAGGGAACCAACCGCCTCCTCCCATAATACGTCCCGCCGAAGACCTGGTATCCCTTTTCCTACATCAGGTACTCTCAACCAACGTATTTCTACTCCCAAATACCTGATCAATCGCACCCGAAAACAACCGCCGAAATGGCAGCTCTCCGCTCTTCCTCCCGAGTCCTCGTAACGGCCTCAAAGGGCGCCTTCCGCCCTGCGGTCACGATTCCTTGCCGTGGTCTGGCTACCCCTAGCGACAGGGTGCCCGCGACCAAGGAGCCTAAGATGAAGAAGTTCACCATCTACCGCTGGAACCCCGACACGCCGACCGAGAAACCTCGCATGCAGGAGTACACTTTAGATCTCAACAAGACTGGACCGATGATGTTGGACGCCTTGATCCGCATCAAGAATGAGCTGGACCCTACTCTCACCTTCCGCAGGAGTTGCAGAGAGGGTATTTGCGGTAGCTGTGCTATGAACATCAATGGACAGAACACCCTGGCCTGCCTTTGTATGTTACCGATAGATTTGCGTTGACCTATGGCACACACTGTAAACAGTTGTGGTCTCAACTAACAGTCTCGCAGGCCGCATTCCCACTGAGAGCGCGTCCGACGTCAAGGTCTACCCGCTGCCTCACACCTACGTCGTCAAGGATCTTGTCCCCGACTTGACGCAGTTCTACAAGCAATACCGCTCGATTAAGCCTTACCTGCAGAGAGATACTCCCGCCCCTGACGTACGCCGGATTACCACACTTCCTAGCTTCGGGGCATAAAAACTAACGTTTTGTAGGGCAAGGAGTACCGCCAAACTGTCGCCGACCGAAAGAAGTTGAGCGGTCTTTACGAATGCATTCTTTGCGCCTGCTGCTCGACCTCTTGCCCCTCGTACTGGTGGAACGCTGAGGAATACCTCGGACCTGCTATTCTACTCCAGTCCTACCGCTGGCTTATCGATTCCCGTGACGAGCGCAAGGCCGAGCGTAAGGCCGCTCTTGACAACTCCATGAGCCTGTACCGTTGCCACACCATTCTTAACTGTACTCGTGCCTGTCCTAAGGGTCTTAACCCTGGCAAGGCTATCGCCGAGATCAAGAAGCAGATGGCTTTCTAAGAAAGCAGTGAAAGAATTTCTACGGGCTGGAGTCATCATCTTGGGCGGCGCGATATTGGCTGTATACTAGGTAGTGTGTACTTTATGAGCATGGCAGGAGTTTGAACTCCTTGGACACACTGAAAGGGGACTCTGAATTCAGGCATTTTTTTGTTTCCGTCGAACTACGGCTACTATGAGACCTGTGTGTGGACGTGCTTGGCGATGCAAGCAACGATGGTGAACCCCATAATGTGGTATCGGGTCCGAGTTGAGAGACAACTAGGGGGTTGCGGGGAGAAGAGACAATAAGCAACGTTAGAAGTTTAGAACTGGCTTTGGAACGCCGGCTTCATGAAATATACTTTGAATAACCCTGAATAATTTTCAATTCTTCAACCGCTGCGACTTTATCAGCACGTGCTTTGGTTTCGCAGCGAATCGCGACTATGCGCTGTTATTTCAGTTACTCCTGAGTGAGTGAGTGAGTGAGTGAGTGATTTGCCTTTTGGTTGTAACGGTGCTACCGAGGCTCCGAGCAATCTGGCTGTGTGGCAACACTAGTAGCCGCTCGCGATGTCGAGTTATGGTCGTGAAGTCATGGACTTGGGCCTCCCCATCGAAAAGGACCCAGTTCCACCCGCACCTCGGCAATGCGACTCGGGAAGCAGCACCGCAAAGCCAACACGCAATGCGACAAGCTCTACCAGAAGCAATTGAAATCAGTTGAGAGACAAAAAATGATGAAAAAGAGCTGAGACAACTCAGGCGCAACTGTGATAAAAGCTTTGATTGGAGAAAACCTCAGTTACAGCATCACGTCTCTATGCTCCAATGGGAAACATACTTAGTCTTCATGCTGCTGATCAGAGAGGGCAAGCTTTCGCCCGGTCGCACTGATAATACCCCGGATTGAATCTTCGGAATTTGACGGGCATGTGAACTGTGGCGGTGCGCTGTGGCTTCGGAACTTGGGATCGGGTAACGGAGTCTGGAGTTATGGATACAGAGAGGTCATCTCCAATTAGCTCCTAGGTGATTGGCTGGCATGCCACAGAACCCTTTCTTTGCAAACTGCTCGAGGACGTCCCCAGTAACTTTCTCACGCCCGGCTGTTGGCATCGACTGCAGGTAGCATCTCATTTTGGACACCGATTTCAATTGAAGTTACGTAGGTGACCCCGAGTCTGTGTAGACTTTGCCTCCCACCTTAGTTAGTTACTAACTAACCCTTTGCCCCAGGCCCAAGTTCTCGCTCCCGCCAACGGTTAGTGCATTCCAGGTTCCGATCGTTCCCATCCACCCATCCACCCATCCGTCGACATCCTCGGTCCTCATCGCTGCTCGCCTTTGCCGCTGGAGATTTGAATATTTGCCCACGAATTTCACGACACAATTGTACTAATACCAACGGCAGTGTTTATAATCAAAATGGCCTCCTCAATGGCGCTGAGGAGATTTGCGGCCAGACCTGCTGTAAGCAAAACCCCTCCCTCGTGGCAGTGCTTGGAGGCATTCCGAGTCCCCGCGCACGGCAGCACAACTAACAGCATTCAGTTCTCGCAGGCGCGCGCATTCTCCACGACCAGATCCGCCGCGCGGGTCTTCGCGAACCAACCTCTCCGCGCGAAGGAGGCTTCTCCCTACGTTAGCAGCAAATACCCCGTTATCGACCATGAGTACGATGCCCTGGTCGTCGGTGCCGGCGGTGCTGGCCTTCGCGCCGCCTTCGGTCTTGCCGAGGCCGGCTTCAACACTGCTTGTATCTCCAAGCTTTTCCCTACGAGATCTCACACGGTCGCTGCCCAGGGCGGTATCAACGCCGCTCTCGGAAACATGCACGAGGACGATTGGAGATGGCACATGTACGACACAGTCAAGGGCTCAGATTGGCTCGGTGACCAGGACGCCATTCACTACATGACCCGCGAGGCTCCCGCTTCGATTGTCGAGCTCGAGAACTACGGATGCCCATTTTCCAGGACTGAGGACGGCAAGATGTGAGTTGGATATCCTACAGGAAACTGGCGCTTCGTACTGACGATACTGTCGACAGTTACCAGCGTGCTTTCGGTGGTCAGTCCCAGAAGTTTGGCAAGGGTGGCCAGGCTTACCGTTGCTGCGCCGCTGAGGACCGTACTGGCCACGCGCTTCTGCACACCCTCTACGGCCAGTCCCTCCGCCACAACACGAACTACTTCATCGAGTACTTTGCCCTCGACCTGATCATGCAGGACGGCGAGTGCCGTGGTGTCCTCGCCTACAACCAGGAGGACGGCACCCTCCACCGTTTCCTTGCGAACCACACTGTTTTGGCTACCGGCGGTTACGGACGTGCTTACTTCTCTTGCACCTCCGCCCACACCTGCACCGGTGACGGTATGGCAATGGTCGCCCGTGCCGGTCTGCCCAACCAGGATCTTGAGTTCGTCCAGTTCCACCCCACTGGTATTTACGGAGCCGGCTGCTTGATCACTGAGGGTGCTCGTGGTGAGGGTGGTTACCTTCTCAACTCCGAGGGTGAGCGCTTCATGGAGCGTTACGCCCCTACCGCCAAGGATCTTGCTTCCCGTGACGTCGTTTCCCGATCCATGACCATGGAGATTCGCGAGGGCCGTGGTGTTGGCGAGGAGAAGGACCACATTTTCCTCCAGCTTAGCCACTTGCCCGCTGAGGTTCTCCACGAGCGTCTGCCCGGTATTTCCGAGACCGCCGGTATCTTCGCCGGTGTTGATGTTCGCACCCAGCCTATTCCCGTTCTACCTACTGTCCACTACAACATGGGTGGTATCCCCACGAGGTACACTGGTGAGGTTATCACTGTCGACGAGAAAGGGAACGACAAGGTTGTACCTGGTCTGTTCGCGTGCGGTGAGGCCGCCTGTGTTTCCGTCCACGGCGCCAACCGTCTCGGTGCCAACTCTCTCCTCGACCTGGTCGTCTTCGGCCGCGCCGTTTCCCACACCATCCGCGACAACTTCACCCCCGGCACCAAGCTCAAGCCCATTGAGGCTGATGCTGGTGCTGAGCATATCGAGGTTCTCGACAAGGTTCGCACGTCCGAGGGCCCTAGAACCACTGCAGATGTCCGTCTTTCTATGCAGAAGGCTATGCAGACTGAGGTCTCTGTTTTCAGAACACAGGAGTCTCTCGACGAGGGTGTTCGCAAGATGGTTGAGATTGACGCCCAGTTCCCTGAGGTTGGCATCAAGGACCGCAGTATGATCTGGAACTCAGATCTTGTTGAGACCCTTGAGCTCCGCAACCTGTTGACCTGCGCGTAAGTACAGCCGCTACCAGATGACCCCGTTTTGATGCTAATCATACTGTAGTACTCAAACCGCTGCTTCCGCCGCTGCCCGCAAAGAGTCTCGTGGTGCTCACGCTCGCGAGGACTATCCCGAACGTGACGACAAGAACTGGATGAAGCACACTCTTTCCTTCCAGAAGCAGCCTCACGGCAAGGTCGAACTTGGTTACCGCGGTGTCATTGCCAACACTCTGGACGAGAACGAGTGCAAGGCCGTTCCTCCTTTCAAGCGTGTGTACTAAGCGACCGAAATGTTAAGATAGACCGGGTGCCGAGTGTTCCGAGGTCGAGGAGTAGAGATGTGCGGATTGGAAATGTCAAGATGAGATAGCAACAGCGAAGGACGAATGAGAGGCGCGGAGGCAACTATAATATCACGACAGATCTAGTTAATGATCGTTGGTGAAGTCGTGTGGGTGACACGCTACCTACCCTCTGGAATAGGCTGTATGGGTTTGGTACATACACCGCAGGCTTTTGGGCTTTGGCTCTGGAGTTAAAAACGTGTAAACTAGGAGAAATTCATTGTGTTCAAAGATTACTCGACGTTCTCTCACCATAGAAATCCCTGACAGTGAAAATCATCGCCCGATCAGGCCAATGCTGAATGAAGGTTCCACCAAGAGCTAGCTGGTGGAAACCTTGAGCTGACAAGATCTTGGATGACGCCACGAAGGAATATCATCACTTCAGACTTGTTTTCACTCTTCTACGTAGTCACCAAATTTCAGCTTCCTCGGTTGTAAGTACGCAAACATGTTTACCCCAGGTTCCAACCTGCCGAGCACTGTAGTCTTAGTCAACCGGGAAAGTTGTGGCAAGGGGTTCCGAGAATCTGACCAGGAAAACGTCACTTCTCTTGTCTCTCCATCGCACTTGATCACACTGGAGTCTCGCTTGAGCTCTGGAACCCGTTGCGCCTGGTATTGTCGTGTTCCGGCCGTCCTCGCCAAACGCCCTAGGGGAAGCGCGCCTACGCACAGGATGTCCAGGTCACGAAGTTAACAACTGCACCGGGGAAGACATCGTGGTTCAGACTTTTCGCAGACTTGAGCGAAGGGTTGCAAGACGGACTCGAGTCACATGGAGGACGCAGAAGATTCTGCGCAAAAGCGAAGGGGATCGATCCAACACCAACCCACCTTGCAACGCTTCTTCGCGACATACAACTGATTGATACGTTTCGAATGAGCTCGGCGGCCTTGTAAACGACTTGTTCAGAATGCCGGACCTCTCAAGGCACGCGACGACCGAAGTTTTCTAGCATTTGTCTACGTTTGCTCTGGATTCTGTTGACTTTCGCTGCTGAGGCAAAATCGTCGGTCATCGTAGTCTCGCTATTCGAGGTGTTCAAAGAAGTTAACCGAGTCAAAACGTAGACGAGAAAGGGGGAAGAAGATATGAATAACTGCGACCCATTACTCGATATACTTCACCTGTATCAATCGTTTTTGGACCCCGACTATTATAGAGCATCTACCTGGTCGAAGAATGAAGCCGACTTCGATGCCGTCGAGCCTTCCCATGGCAAGGCGTTCACAGACATCAAAAGGCTCTGCGCGGCTCAATTTACTGCCATGCTTTGTCAATGAGCGCATCTACAGTTGTTGATCTGATCACGGTCTTCGTGGTGGTCAGGAGTGGCCTCATTCATGGCTCCGTGACATTCTAGCGAGGTCATCTACCTTCAGAATATGGGAGAACAGGAGAGATGTTCAGCTACTAAGATCGAGAGTCAGCATACGTGGGACGATTCAAAAAAGGAGTACAGAGCTAGTTGCAAGCTTATTGATACTGAAGGGAAAACAGTTCGGAAACAATTGTGAAGTCATGAAAATTTGCAAAAATAAAGCTGGATGCCAATCGCTGACGGGAATTGAGCCCGACGTGGGGGTCGAACCCACAACCTTGAGATTAAGAGTCTCACGCTCTACCGATTGAGCTAGCCGGGCGACTGAACCCAGCTTGCTTGTTGTTGGTGGCGTAGTCGGATTTCGATAACATGAATGGTTGAGTTGTTGATGACTGGACCCGCAGCGTTAAGCGGATCCTTTCGGGATAGGTACCTCCCTTACCTACCTTACCTTACTGAGTGGCGATGTGGGTAGCCCGTCTGTTATACGAACTTCAAACCTTTGAAAACTTGCCCCGGGGCTTTGGTCTCGGGCTGGATGTTTTCAACATCGAACGGGCTCGTTTGAGTCGTGGTTCAACCGGGTTTCGATATATGAATGCCTGTTTTGGGCAATCGAAACTTGCGTGTACCTCTGTGTAGAAATAAAACCGTGGAACTCGCAGACCCCATACGGGGTTGCCTGGGGCAAAGCACCCAAAGTAGCGATGACTTTGAGAGATTCGTGGCCACTTGGTATTGGCATTTAGTTGAGCTTTAGTGATCAAGCAACAACTTATTCAAAGTAGGCTGGTGGACACTCGAATAGAATTCCAGGGTTTGGGTTAGTCTGCAGCTATTATTTGGAACCAGAGACTTACGAGTGAAGTGTGGTTCTCCTTCACATGTAAATAGTTTGACGGTCGTCAAGGAAATAACAACCAGGAGATTTCTGAGATGCTCTACCAGAGACAGAAAAATCCGGCACAACTTTTTGCCGGAAACCTGCGGAAGCTCTTAATGCTCTCCGTAGTCTACGAGACTACGCTCTTTGGGGCTGATAGTCCCTGGCCGGACACAAATTTCTTTTATCGTGGGATAACTGCGGGAGAAAAACCACATCGTCTTGAAGCAACAGCAGATTCAAAAAAAAAAGTAAAGAGCGGCTTTTGTCTCCAGTAAAGAGAGGATAGCGAACGGTGCCCTAACAACACGCACGCAATCTTGCCCAACCTACCAGAACACGGCTGTGATGGAAGTGCCTCTAAAACCATGTCAGATGTGGAAACTTGAGAATAACAGACAACCCTGCATATGAGAAAGCAAACCATGGTTGGGTGACTGGAAAGAGATACCGTTTTGCAATAGGTACCTATGCATCCTTCACGCCGCAGCTGCTTTTGCGACTGGTAGTTCAGGACAGCTTCTATTCCTAAAGACATTGTGCCTGTGACCTATTTGCCCGTATCAGTGTATGACCTCGGCGTATCACCTCGGTTGTTTCAATAATGGATTCGGCGATTTCGCTTGCTAGAGTATTGTCTTGGGCCACTGACTTTACTGGCGGTGGAATGACAGCTACATGATCTCCATCAGTGAGTTGAGTCTTGAATAGAACCTGATAGAACTGTGGGATAAAATAACCATGAGAGACGACAATGGTAAGAGGAGAGCAAGGCGGGGCCTGGTCTGACAGGAGGGCGAGAAATGGCGTGGAACGGCCTCGTAGCCATTGAGCGCTGTGGGAGGTGTATCGGTGTGATTCATTGTACTAAGCATGTAGGATGAGGTATTGTATCGAGCCTCGTTGACAAAGTTTGTCTTCGCCGCGTCAGTCGTCAAAGGGTTCCATGAGCTGTCCGGAGAGACCAGCGGAACGATCGGAGGGCTGAGCCAATGAATGCAATATAGAAGGCCTGTAAAGACGCAAAACATGAGGAGACCAAGGGAAAGCGTCGGAAGCTGACAAGACTGGGCATACATCGTTGCCCATTTCCCAAACATCATGAGACCCAACAAGACAGCTTTGTCCAGCACTGTATAAGCGTGGAAGACGAAGAGGAGAAATCCCTCACCTGCACGCATTCCGTTAGGGGCTATGCAGGCTCGGAAGATGTTCCTTCCATCACTGACCCAGTCGTGAGGTATGCTTCAAGCACAGCATCCAGTTGCATTCCACCATACGTACTCACAAGGCAACAATTCCCAAATAAAGCGGTTCCATGATAATATCTGCCTAGCAATGTGTACTGCATGCCGCATATTGGATGGGATAGATGACGGGTATGTGGTATGGAATGCCCTCGATACCCAACTGACGACAGCTGATATGTTGACTGTCTTGAGCATTCTTGCTTCAAATAATTTCCATCAAGCATTAGCTCATATATCAATCAGACCGCGATATGAGGCCACAGGTAAGGTTATCGATAGCTTTACACCGGTGGGCCGGAATCGGGCGCAGAACCTTGACGTTGGGCATAGATATAAGCTCCAGGAGATGCGGAGATACAAAAATTGATCCACTCGCTCAGGCGAGCGAGAGGTTTTGATACCCAGTAGACTTTGCAGGCCCTGTGGCGGCGTGATGTGCGCTTCAGAATCAGATGCTAGATAGATCCCACGCTGACCAGCTGCTGGGCATCAATGCCATGACGCGCCTTGCTCTAATGTCTCGGCACGAAAAGGTGCCAGTCATCGACGAGTCGTACCGCTTGACTTTGAACCGTCGAACGATAAGCAGCGAGGCCAAGCTCCGGAGTACACAACCAGGATTGGCCGGTTTGGGGACGACTTGTTCTTCACAGGCGTTAAGCCCGGTCTGGAAATCTGTACCATGGATCGTCCAGGGGTTCGGGTGGGCAGTGTTTGGGTGCTCCTCGAGTGAAAGCACAAGTGAAGTCGTCTCATTGCCGGAAAATAAAAATGGCCCTCACCATTCACGTTTTGGCACAGTAGAAGAATTCGTCTGTCTTCTCCTTGTGCGTTTCTTACGATGATTGGATTCGCTGGCCCGACAACAGGGTCAAATAGCTTTCTTCACAGACGCCGATTGATATCCATGAACGTTGAAGTTATCTTGCATGACGCATGGGCCGTCCGGCGGTTCGAGATTGCGGCTGTCTTCCCGTTATCTCGAACGAAGCATCTCCGCGGAGGTTGACGTACATGTTCGAAAAGGCAAAAGGGTCCGCAGCGCCCGTCGAGGTGGAGGCTGAAAGCCGTTCAAAACGCCCGCAGCCCACCGCCGGACTGCTGGATCCATCAGCTCAGGAACCTGTGGCGTCGACCAATGCTGTTGACTTGACGTTGCTAATCAGACATGTAAGTCGGTGCGTAGGTAGTTCGCGGTGGAAGACATTCATTTAATGGAAAAATGTGGTCGGTTGAGTTGGAGAAGTCTAGACCCCGCTGGAGCACGGGGCAACTGAGGGACAGCCGGTCGGGAAGGCGGGGTGCGACGGGAGAGAGAACACCAGAACAGAACCACAGGAGCGGATCCTATGCGTGGGGGCCTGAATGCAGAACTCGGCATTCATGCCCTCCTAACCCCAGGGGCAAGCGGCAGCGTGGAGAAAGAAGCAACGGAAAGGGGCCACAACGTTGCCCAATAGCAGGCATTTCGATTACACCAAACTCGCACTCCGCATCTGTTCCCGGCCAGCTGCCGAAGGACGCGCAAAACCAGTCTAGGATCAGGATCAAAGGTTTGCCAATGAGGCAGAATGTCGAAACTCTCCTTTCGTACAATACCGTCCACGCTAGACTTGACCGAATGCTAGCGCAAACTAGACCGGCATCAAGGACAAATACCACATCCTGCTATGCTGCCAGTTCACCGAGCCCCCTGTCTTGACTCTTGATCAAGATCCCGCCAGCTTCCTAGTCTGCAGTCCCTCGAAGCCAAGCCATTGCTTGAGAGTCAAATTCATTCTCGGCCGGCACTTCACCGTATTACATCAACCCTCTCGAACGGCAACTGCCCTCAAAGTACCTGCTCACTAGAAAATAATGCCTGCGTTCTCTACCTCCAATGCGTCAGCCGCGGAGATCAACACCTACGATTCAAGCACCCACCAGTCAGCTATCAGAGTCAGTGTCCTTATCTCTTGGATGTCAGGGGTGGGCCTGGCTCGCCCATTCCGACTGCATGTCGTGCGCCTCGAATAGGTGTCCAGAGATAAGCAATAAGCTCAGAAGCCTCCGTCTCGTTATATTGTTCCCCGTCACTTCCTGTCCAATCATTCCGCTTAGAAAACACTTTACTGACCACCCTAGACAGGTAAAGGCTGTCGAGGTAAGGCATGATCCTAGCTAGGGCTGGAGACAATCGTACACTGCCTGCCAGCTCAGGCGAGCCCTCGTTATCCCGATGCTGAGACTCGCGACCGCATCGTTGTTGCTTTCGAAGAGATCGTCCCTAGGTTGAGGCGAAGAGCCGGGGAAAGATTCTCACGCTCAGCCTCGCAGCTTGCCGTTTTGTCAACAGAGATATTCGCGTTTCGCCTTTTTCGCCTCTCTCGCAGAGATGTTTGCCGAGATACTCGCCTTCGTACCGACTTCATCCCCCTGGGCCACAGCTCTGAAAGGCAACCAAGGCCCTGGCAACAAGCTGCATCTACTGAAGTAGACACATCGTGCAGGAAGGACACTCTCGTTCGGGACACCTCCCTGGTGCGTCAGAACGCCGGAACTACACTACTCTGTACAAGAAGAATTGTGTCATTTTCGTCCTCTACCCGTCCCGAACCCCCTTGTCAGACGAGATCGACAAGAAAGCCCGCTCTTAAGGCTACCGCATTGTTGGTCCCGTCTGGCTCCCGGGCACCGCTTGGCCCGTCTTCCGTCCCATCAGCACGCCTTCATCACCCTCCTTTCTGCACACCCCATCTCCATCTCCCTTGTATCCCCCCACAGACAGAGCAAGGGAGTGTTCGCGGCAGAAGTCGATTTGGTTTAGCGTCTTGCTTCTCCGGAGATGCCTCAACCGCCTTCAATCTTGCGAAAAACCCTATGTAATTCGAATGCAAGCAGTCATATAAGTCACTCAAGCGAACGCCCACTTCCATCCTCTCGACTGAGTCACCAGCCTCCAGTACCCGACGACAAATTCCAGATACCCATCTCTGACAGGGCTTGCCTTGGAACTCTCGTCATTCCTCGCATCATCACCGACGACTTACAACAGAGCACGACGAATATTGCCCACGACTCTAAATTCACCTGAACACCGGAAACGCCAGAAGCTGTCACCATGGAACTCTCCATACTTTGGAGGGCACCCGAGGTAAACCCCATCAACCGGAAGGCTCGGAGTATCCCGGTCTTCAACATTCTTAATGTCTACGCACGAGCCTTCCACTTCTCATGGCTTGGCTTCATGATCGCCGTACGTCTGTGCTATCGAAAAGACCCTGGAATGAATCCTCTAACACAAGATCTCAGTTCTGGGCTTGGTACACTTTCCCGCCTCTTTTGACAGTCACCATTAAGAAGGATCTGAACTTGACCCCGGCTCAAGTGGCGAACTCCAATATTGTCTCCATCGTCGCGACACTGTTCATGCGGCTCATTGCCGGCCCTGCCTGCGATCAATTCGGTTCTCGCATCGTCTTCGGCTCTCTCCTCCTCCTAGGCACCATTCCCATCGGACTCGCTCCCCTTGTCAACGACGCAACTGGCCTGTACATCAGCCGCTTCTTCATCGGTATTCTCGGTGCGACCTTTGTTCCCTGCCAGGTCTGGTGCACTGGGTTCTTCGACAAGAATGTCGTTGGAACTGCCAATGCTTTGGCTGGTGGTTGGGGTAACGCTGGTGGTGGCATTACCTACTTCGTCATGCCTGCGGTCTACGACTCCTTCGTTCATGCTCGAGGCTACACACCTGGTCAAGCTTGGCGCTTGACCTTTATTGTTCCTGTCATCTGCCTTTTTACCTGCGGTCTGGGCCTTCTTCTCCTCTGCGAAGATACTCCTACTGGCAAGTGGGCTGACCGCCACTTGCATGCCCAGGAGAATCTCCAGACTCATGGCGTTGATGCCGTCGTCAATTCTGAACTCGTCGACGTACCCGGCGGCATCGCTGACCGGAAGGAAGGCTCGCTGGCCTCTAACGAGGAGAAGCGAAGCAATCGCAACAAGAACCTGGTAATTGGGGATCATGAGGCCACCCTCTCACCATCCGAGATGCTCGAGACTGCTCAGAGTGACACCATTGTCAAGCCCACTTTTAAGGAGGCTATGCAAGTCGTTGTTTCGCCGCAAACCATCTTCCATGTCGTCACATATGGATGCTCCTTTGGCGGTGAGCTCGCCATCAACTCTATTCTTTCCTCCTACTACTTGAAGAACTTCCCCGCCCTTGGACAAACTGGTGCCAGCAACTGGGCCGCCATGTTTGGCTTTCTTAACGTCATCACCCGCCCGGCCGGCGGTGTAGTTTCCGACCTGCTGTACCGGTACAGTGGTCACAACCTCTGGTTCAAGAAGGCTTGGATCACCGCTTGTGGCATCCTCACTGGCGCTCTTTTGCTCCTCATCGGCCAATTGAATCCCCACAACGAAGCTACCATGTTCGGCCTGGTCTTTCTGATGGCTGTCTTCCACGAAGCGGGTAACGGTGCCAACTTCGGCCTAGTCCCCCACGTCCATGGCTACGCCAATGGTATCGTCTCCGGTGTCACTGGTGCTGGTGGTAACCTTGGTGGCGTCATCTTCGCCATCATCTTCCGCTTCATGGATAACGGCACAAACTACGCTAAGGGCTTCTGGGTCATTGGTTGCATCCACATCGGCCTAAACCTGGCAGTTTCTTGGATTCACCCTCTACCCAAAGCCCAGCGACACTAGGTTTGGGTGGTTGAGTATGTTAACGATTAAAAAGTGATGAACTTCTTACTGTTTATCTTATCTTTATTTAGCGAACTAGGTAATGTTTGAGACATGCAGAGTATGGCTTATGGGAAGACATGTTCGGAGTGAGGGGTCGGTAACTTATGATATCCACGGGCTAGATCTAGAGTGCACATATTTATAGTGGATTACAAGCCAGCTGATATTTTCATGACTGGAACCGTTCTTGTCTAGTGCGTTAAGAATCACCATTGTATGGAAACTGATTGTACGCTGCCGGGTGAAGTAAGTAATTCTCCTGTGCCTCACGTCTGGAGCCGAAGGACCCGTTAGGCGGAACACCAGACTGCCAATTGCAGCTGAAGAAGCTCTTCGACGGAGGTAGTGATTAATCTTCGACTGAACACTGAACACCATTTGCAACCAAAATTTTCATTGGAGAGGCTAGCTGCCGTCATCCCTGCTACTTGATCTACCTGTATGCAGCTTCGGCATCCACGCGGGGATGCGGCCGCTTCGCCTACTCAACCCAACCAGATGCGCTTCCTATCATAACAAGGTTCAAGAGTATATGCCTGTCGAAAGGCCTCCTTCCAGCAGTCTGTGCCGATGCATATATCCAGTATAGTCACGGGTTAAGACTATCAAGATCCAGATCTGAGGAAGTTGAAACGCTAGGCGGCGCAGGACTCGGCTGTGTGTTTTAGCTTTATCGCTTTGCTTGAGCAAACCTATTGGGGTGGGTTGCAGCAACAGAGAACTACGAACGATGGCAACCGTACACAACTCAAGCCATATAACGATAGCTTGATATCAGTTCCTGACCCACATCGCACGTTGTGGTGCAACAGCCATTCATTAACCTAATTACTTTAATTGAGTTTAATGACGGATGTTGTTGAGCTGGCGAGCGAGGAGTGATGAATACGCATGACATCCCTGTTAACATCCCTGTTAACCAGAGTTGGGGTATTGCATTTTCGAGCAAAACAAATACTTGCGAGCGTGACGAAATGGGTACCGATACGTAGTAAATGGGACGACAGAGTCGAGTTGTTCCAAGACTCAGAATTGCCCAGCCGAAGTTTATCTATCTAGGCGAGCTGCACTGAGACCGCGCCAGTTCACGTGAGCTCGAGACTTCGACCTGCTGACTAAGAGCTGAACCCGACGCGGGTAACACGCTAGCTAAAGTGGAT
The DNA here is from genome assembly GCA_036785465.1 of Colletotrichum agaves. Taxonomy (NCBI): domain Eukaryota; kingdom Fungi; phylum Ascomycota; class Sordariomycetes; order Glomerellales; family Glomerellaceae; genus Colletotrichum; species Colletotrichum agaves. Next base: position 16,457 of record JAXISO010000265.1, read on the forward strand.
GGGGGACCGAACGCGCTCGCCCGCACCGTGCAGAGCTCCGCGTAAACACCACGACGAACCTTGCAGACGACCGCTTAAGAGCCTCAATTGCGCCTCAAAAACGTCCCCGATGACGGCTGACACTCCCTAGGTGTTTCCTCGTAGTCGGATAAATGACTCGAAATAACCTTGGGGATCAACTCTCCTGGCTACTCGGCAACACAACTATTCACCATCCACCCGATCTGTCGTTTCCCCCGGCTCGAGATCCGTCTGGAACCGAACCTTCACAGTCTCAACAGTCTCGGTTCGGGAACCTGGGCTCACAGCAAGAACTTCCGAGCAGACCTTCATCCCAACCAAATATTGCACGTGCGAATGCAAGACCCGTCCTTCATGCCTTGGACGCGCTGGACGATCAGACGCGGGATTCAAGGGTGGCGATAACAGGAAATCCTGACTCCATGGCGAGATTGACCTCAACTTTGAGGACTAGGAAACCCTCTTTGGCGGTCAAGCAGCAGCAATTGCTAACACCGTCATCAACCACTAGTGGTGGCCGTTTCCAGCAAGCTATATCGGCTCAGCTTCAGCAACAAGGTAGGTTTGGCGTGTACGCCAGGTCCTAGATTTTATTGACATACCTGTAGATGCCGAGAATGCGCGCAAGCGACCTGCACCATCACCGTCGCAAAACAGATGGTCTAAGCCGCCGCCTGCCGCCACACCGGATTTACTCGACGACGATGACGAAATTCTGGATCTAACGGGTAACGATGTCATCTTGTCGTCAGACTCGGTTGCTTTCGACGACGGGGTCACAGTATGGAACGAAACACAGGCTGCACGACCCGAACCCTTATCGAAGCGAGGGCAGAAGCGAAAAAGTACAGAGATGAGCAAGTCGGGAAGCGTGGACTCGGACTCCGATGAGTTCCCAGATATTTACAAGACGTTGGGCACACCGGCTCCTAAGAATAGTCGCTCAGTGAAGCCCAACAAGACTATACTCTCAAGCGTTCGTCGAGCGAATACGGACAACGGTCTCTTCGAGGATCGGACAATCACGCAAACGATCAGCCAGACGCATCGCACGTACAAGACGTCGCACGATTCGCATGGAAATGGCACACCGCCTAGGATTCCGATGGCATTAGGCAATCAACAAGCCCTTGGACGCACTCCAAGCAAGGCATTGCGGATATCATCAAGTCCTGAGTCGAATTCTAGAGCAAAGTCAGCCGCGGCGCAGTCGTTTCAGCACCGTACCATGCCCCGCGTCATTCAGGATTCAGACGACGAGTTTGACGATGGGGATCTTGATGCTGACCTTCTTGCCACGCCAAGTAGAAGCAGGTTCATGCCAGCTTCCGCTGCTCGCTATCGGCTACCATCGGTACCCTTGGGTAACGCAGAATCCTCAGACGAACTGGTCGCTCCCAACACACCGTCAAAGCCTCAGACCTCGATGCCAATGGCAGATGACTCTTTATTGAGTTTTGAGGCAAATGTCGGTAATGACGAAACAACAAACACACTATCGCAGCCAACGCCTTCTTCCCAGGGACAGAAATCTGCGGTGTTGAAGTTCGTCTTGACCAATCAGGACGCCATGAGCATTCGGGAGAAAACAATTGTAGAGAAGCTCAAGCAAAATTCGGAGAATATGCGGACTATTCTCAGGGAGGGTTCCAGGGAAGATCGTGTCAAGCACAAGAGTGAAAAGGAGTTGCTCTTGAAGCAACAATCTTGCTTGAAGACTGCTACTGATCTCCTGAAATCTTACGCGAAGGTTCATGATGAGCATGAGGCCCTTGTGCAACAGATTGTGAGCATATACGACGAGGGCGGGGATACTGAACAAGAAGAAAATCGCTTGGATGAGCTCGCCGAAAAAATGAGAGACCTGGAGCAGTCCGTTGAACGGCATCTTCCCAGCGTCGGCATCGAGGATGACTCCTTCATCGAGGATTACCGCAGGTCGAAGTCTATCGTCATGAGTACACAGCCGAACAAGACTCCATCTAGAGTATCCAAAGCTGCACAGACGTACGAGAGCGACAACCAGGTCATTCATCAAACGCAGTTCCCCGGATCTTCGAGACTTACAGATCCGAGAGAGCACTCTCCACCACCGTTCCCGCGAAGCGTTCCGCAGGTACCCAAGAGCACAAAGAAACCCACCCCTCTGGTAGCGAGAACCAGTCGAAGAGATGACTTCGAAGACAGTTATATGGACGATATCGAGGATGACTTCGGCACGTTTGATCCTGCACCTGTTTCCAGGACTTCTATCTCTAGAACCATATCGAGTCGCAGAAGCCCTGCTAAAGTATCGCGTTATCGGGTTTTTGATGTGTCCAGCGACTATGGCGATGATGCCGATGCAGATATGCTCGCTCTTGCACAAGACTTTGAGTCAAGACAGTCATCTTCCGCCGAGAACGCTAGCCAGCGAAGGAGTGTCCTGACTGCGACATCAGGCAATTCCACACAACGCCCAAAACCTGCCGAACCTCCAAAGAAAAGAGAAGTCTCTAAGTCGAAATTATCAATTCCACCTGAGTTGATGAAGCATCCATGGTCGCCAGACGTCGGCCGGGCTCTGAAAGACAGGTTCAGGATGAGGGGGTTCCGCCCTAATCAGCTTGAAGCTATCAATGCTACGCTAGACGGCAAGGATGCTTTCGTGCTGATGCCGACAGGTGGAGGAAAATCTCTCTGCTACCAGCTTCCGGCAGTTATCAACAGTGGGAAGACAAAAGGCATCACCATTGTCGTCTCTCCTCTGCTTAGTCTGATGCAGGACCAAGTTGACCACATGTCAGCACTGAACATCCAAGCCGTCTCACTCAACGGAGAGACCCCGTCTCAGAAGCGACAGCAGATCTTTCAATCATTCAAAGAGAGAAGTCCGGAGCTCTATATTCAGTTACTCTACGTCACTCCTGAGATGCTCAACAACAGTCCATCCTTTATGAAGGCGTTATCAACACTCTATTCTGGAAAACGCCTGGCACGAATCGTCATTGACGAAGCTCACTGTGTTAGTCAATGGGGTCATGATTTCCGGCCAGACTACAAAGCCTTGGGCAAACTGCGTAGCCACTTCCCTACGGTGCCCATAATTGCACTTACGGCAACAGCAACCCAAAACGTCATTGTTGACATCAAGCACAACCTGGGAATGGACAACTGCGAAGTTTTCTGTCAGAGTTTCAATAGACCAAACCTCACGTACGAAGTCCGCAGGAAGGAGAAAGACTTAGTTACGAAGATCGGCACTCTCATTCAAACGAAGTATCACGAGCAATGCGGAATCGTCTACACGTTGTCGAGAAAGACGTCCGAACAAGTGGCAGAGAAGCTGCGAGACAAATTTGGGATTCGCGCACATCATTATCACGCCCAGATGACAGCCGAGGACAGGATCAAAGTTCAAAGACAATGGCAAAAGGATAAGATCCATGTCGTTGTAGCAACAATTGCTTTCGGCATGGGTATCGACAAGCCCGATGTCCGCTTCGTCATACATCATTCGGTTCCTAAAAGCCTGGAGGGCTACTACCAAGAAACGGGACGTGCTGGCAGAGACGGCAACCCTTCCGATTGTATTTTATATTTCGGGTACGGAGATGTTGTGACACTAAGGAAGATGATAGCAGATGGTGAGGGCAACGAAGTACAGAAAGAGCGACAAAGGACGATGCTCAACCGAGTTTCTGCCTTCTGCGACAATCAGGAGAACTGCCGCCGCGTCGAAATTCTACGCTACTTCGGCGAGGTGTTCAATGGGGATGAGTGCAACAAGACTTGCGACAACTGCCGAGCAGGGGCTGTCTTTGAACAACAGGACTTCTCTGACATCGCCGTTGCAGCGATTCGGACTATTGATAACCACTCCAAACTAACCATCAATCAGTGCTGCGATATTCTCACGGGCAAGAAGGGTCAAGCGAATATTACCGAGCACCCGGATGACGCCCGTGGCGTCGCGAAGAAGATGAAGAAACACGAGATTGAGCGCATCCTGGATAGACTTACGGCCGAAGAGGCCCTCGAAGAGGAAAACGTGGTAAACAAGAGGGCCAACATTGCCATCTCGTATCTCATTGTGCGTTGCTCTGCTCACCTATTGAGTCTCCCTATCAGCTAACGTAGCGCTAGGTTGGTCGTAACGCGCATCTATTTCTGTCAGGACGCCGCAAGCTGTTGCTGTCGGTACAGGTTTCCGATAGGGATAGGGAACTTTCCGTACCCAAGCCGAGAAAGCGAACAAAGAAGCACTTCGACGAAGAGGAAGAAGTAGACTTCAGAACATCTAGGCATCTCCCGCCTTCGACCAATGTGTCATCTCCTGCGCAAGCTAGGAATCAAACCAAGAAAAAGGGCAAGTCCTTGGCAACTGTCTTCGATACCGACGAAGAGGAAGAAATGCTGCTACAGCAAATGGAGGAGCAGGACGTGTCCATGCATGCGAATGGTTACGCGAAGGATGGTTTCGTGATGTCAGACGACGATGAGGATGACGCCTTTGAACCTTTGCCCCAGAACCGAAAGCGAGGCAACATCTCCCGAAATGTTGGTCCTCGGATTGAAGGAGACAGTCGCCTGGGCCAGATTGACGACGTGCATCAAGACGTCGTGCATGGGTTTGTCCAAGAAGCAAAGAAGCTCGAAGAGGAACTGCGCAACGCGCAAAGTCTACGAAAGCCTCTCTTCTCGGAAAGAAGCTTTCAAGAAATGGCCATTCGATGGACTACTTCGTTGCATCAGATGCGTAAAATTCCAGACATTGAGAAAGAGAAAGTCGACAAATTCGGAAACAAGTTCATCCCCCTGATCCGGAACTACCAGAGTCGCTACAACGAGATAATGGCCGATGGCGCCGCAAATGATGCAGATACTGGCGTTCCGGGCGACGTAGTTGACTTGATCAGCTCGGATGACGAGGACATGGAAGAAGATGACGAGGAAGAGGAAGAAGAGGCTAAATCGAAGTACTTTGGTGGTCCGCCGCCGGCCCTGATGCCGGAGGTGCAGGCGTGGAACGAGCAGATGAGATTGAACGAGCTCGAAACGGCTCCAGCGGCCCGACCTCCGTCGACACGGGGCCGTGGCAGCTATCGAGGCGGCAAGAAGTTCGGGGGCTCTCGCAGAAGCTCGGGGACGGGTTCCGGCTACAAGAAGGGAGGCGTAACGAAGAAGAAGGCCTCCGGGGGAACAAGCAGAAGGAGTAGCGGTGGGACATCGACCTCTGGCTCCAGGAACTCGACTGTGACGAGCTTCTTTGGCAGGGGTGGAAAAAGAGGCGGAGGTAATGGCAGTGTCAGTGGCAGGAGTGGTGGTGGCAGTCTCATCGGGATGATGCCGTACTGAAGCGAGGAATGACCAAAGTGGAAACGATACGCATGACATGAACAGAAAGACCAGCCACAGATGTGGCGGCATGGCCCAAGTTATTTTGATAAGTGGTGGAGGATGTTCTTGTACAGCATTGCATCGCATGGCGCCGAGAGCGAAAGGGGGGGGACGCATGACATTGGTTTGCGCGGGGTCAGGCGTCAAACGGGTACGGTCCGCGGCATATCATTCTTCTTTCCGGCGCGGTGCAGGTACTTCTTTTTGGCAGTCTAACGTTGGAACAACGACACGTTTCTTCCCATCATGGGCATGTCATCTATCACTCTCGACTAACAGCTATCTGCCGCGACGATGTGTTGCACGTGACGCTTGTAGGCAATGGCATCCCCATTACCTCTTACACCCAATCCGATGTTGTAGAAGGACGAACAGATACTACTCGGTAAAGCGATTCATTCAACGCTTGCGCGAGAACCAACGATTGCAGTTATTGTGAATCATCAATTTGCGTCTTTCGCCTGGCTAACTAAACAATGCTATACCCTCCCTCTACGATGGGCACTCTCCCAACTACTGCGAGTCCCTTGCAAAAGTTCCCTGAGATGCCAGTATTCTTGGGGGTATAAGTCTCGTCGCGGAAGGGGGGCGGGGGTTCAATACATATGATGTGTCGAAAGCGAGAAAATGAAACAGAAACCAGCACTTCTTTTTCTTTCTCTCCTTTTCATCCCCCTCCAACGAGGGTGGTTTGTCGATCCCAATGTGGACTATCAGCCTCGCGTCCAACAAACGAGACGGGGACTCGCAGTGGCCCGTCTTCTCTGATCCACCCTTCACACGATTGGTCCGAGAGCTTTTTGATCCTCCGAAATTCGCCCAAGACCAGATTCCAGCCTACCGTTCCGGGTATAATACGAATATTCCAAAGCCCGCTAGAAAGGTCTTTTCCCCCAGATGAAAACGCCATGCCGTAAAGCAATAGAAGCAAAATCGTCCAAATGGCACTGCCGTTAAGCCATAAAGGAACGTAGTTCAGTATGTACAAGTATTTGTGTCGTGTCACGACGACTTGGTTTTGGACTCGATGAGCCCAAGTTGTGTTTTTCAAAGCTGCCACCGAGAAGCTGGCCAGTCAGCTATTCCACGTCAAGTCCGCCAGCGGGGCTTGTCTTTCGCCTTCGTGCCTGGATCCTCGAGAACCGCTATCGAGCCCCGGCGGCTCATTGGCCCAGCGAGAGCAGACTTCTAACCTCTCCATCGAGGCTTCTGATTTGCAGCCGAGGTACTTTTGGAAACGTCGGGTAGGGTTTTCCTCGTAGCTCCTCGAGGTGTCAAGCCCAGCGAAGTTTCTCTACCACTTGGAATTGAGGCCTTGGGCTGCGGCAGCAAGCTGGTTCGCCGGGTTGATGCAAGTGAACTCGCAGGGCGACTGGGGACCCCGTCATTGACGGCCAAGTGAGATCGGGGCGGTTGTAAGGAGGCACGTCTAGTAGACTGAGATTCCAAGCCGGACGTGGACATAGACGAAGACAAGCGCGGTTTTGAGAGCGTTTGCTGTGAGTAGGGGCCAGGCGAAGCAAGGCGCTCGCGAAATGAGAGCTTCGAGGGAACCCTCCTGGTTGGTGTGTCTTCAGGCATTGGTGAGGCGGATGATTCTCGGTTAAGAGGGCCGCGGATGGCAGGTAGCATAGAGCCACCGGGTGAGGAAGATCGTGGCGTCAAAGAAGACGGTGGCCGAGGAACGGGCGACGTCTTCTTGGCATACGGGCTTGGTGAGGTGAGACTGAGAGGTTTGAAGTTGTGGCCGATGCCAACGTCAGTGGTGTTTGTTGAACTGTTCCACCTGGGGCGATTCGGGGCCGTTAATTGGGGACGCGGGATGCTGCCAGCGTTGCTTGTAGATGGTGAGGCAAGCCTCGAAGTCATGTTTGACAGGCGTGATGTCAGTATAGTGCGCGTGGTCGGTGTCGGCAGTGACGATTGTCTGCGGCCTGAAGGCTGTGGCAAGTGGCTATTGCTCGCAGACCAATTCCGTGCCATTTTGGGTGTCGGCGTCATGGGTTCAAATCCGAGGCTGGACATGATGACCGAAGAGGGGGGCGAGCTGCCCGGGGTCTCGCGACCGCTGCCTATAGTTGAGCGATCATTCGACAACATGCTCGAAATGGAGTCTCTCAACTGCTGGCCACGATGATCCGCTTGCACTTCGTCAACTACCACATCCATCTCCCGCATCTCGTCCTTAATCGACTCCCACTTGGACTGCATTTCCGCGTGGAGTCGTAGAATTTCGCCGTTGACTGTAAGTAGGTCCTTAAAACCTTTGTCTATCATCGCCAAAATGCGCTCGATGGCATCGCCGTAGTGCTTCTTCTTGGCGTCATAACTCTCAATCTTCTTGATCATCGTCGGCGGGTTGCTGAGATGGACGCCGGTGTCAATAGCTTCCCTCAACTTGATCATAGATCTTTCGACGGATTCAATCATCTTCTGTGCCTGCCGTCCGGCACCACGGAAAACCAAAACCCATCGATCTTCGCCCAATTCCTTGCGCAAAGACTCGGCGTCTTTCTCCAACTTCCGGTAGGTACCGTCGAGCCCCTCACGTCGCATCTCCAACTCTTCGCATGCCGTGGGGAAAGACTTCTCGGCTCTGGCAGCAAAGACGGCAAGTCTCATGGGAAGAAAGTCCAGTGACGCGCGTAGAGGTTGCATTCGAGCGAATAGAGCCAGTAGACTCGAATCATCCTGCGATAAGGCTGGCGTTCCCGGAGACGTCGACCCAGAGCTCAGGGCCAAGCCCGGCAGACTGGATCGATTTTGCGTCTGCACTTTGACCACCGGTGCAGGGGTCTCTTCCACGATGTTCTCAAGATCACCAATGTCAACACCGTCGCCGGAAGTCACAGCTGTAAGAGACTTATGGCGGCGTTCTTCCATCTCGAAGACAAGACGACTCAGTTCGTCCATCTCCGTTTGAATATCTCCAAGGACAGAATTCCAAAGTTCCTCCCATTCCATGGCGATTTCGACTTGGCCTTTGACAGTGTTGAGCGTCGCCTTGATATTGGCCCACTCTTCGATGATGGACTCCATCTGGGAAACGGCGCGCAAAAGATCCCCGGGCGGAACGTTGGCGATATCCTCACGGACTTGCAGCTCCTCGATGGCACTGACGTAGACCTTGATCAGATCCTCGAAGCGATGAATTGCATTCTCTACTTCCTCCAGTCCTTCACGACCGCCGGCAGAGGCCCACTCGACATCATCATCGCTGTCCAAGCCACCGATAACCTCCGATGCTTTGTAAATCCAACTTCTAATCTGCTCGGCGGCGTTGATGAGGGCCTTTGCGGCGACTTGTGCGGTCGGGATAGCAGAGACTTTGCTGGAGAGGGATTCGGCGTCAGGAAGTTGGAGAGACGTTAGTTGGGCGAGTTGATTGGCGAAAGATGCGCGGGAAAGCGTGTATATCGAACCGGGACGCTGGTGACTAGGATTGAAGTATGAGGCTAAGTCGGACGTAAACTCGACTTGCGGGACAGGCGGCGTATCCTTCGGGGGCGGAGGAGGAGGTATGTCGGACTCATTCTGAGATGCGCTTCGCTCAATGTGCTCTCGCCGTGTCTCAAGCTGTACTTTCGTGCCATTTCCATTCGTGTGGTCGGGCAGGCGGTACTTGTGTGTCTCCATGTCCAGCGGTTCTGTTGTTGTAATCTCGGGTAAAACGAGAGACGCGCCCGTGGCAACGTCTGCAGTGGACGATACCTCAGTTCGGTGCTCTTCTACGGGGGTTACAGATTGCGTGCTTGAAGGTTCCAAGGTTTTGTGGTGCAAGATACCCTTCCACGGACGACCGCGGCGATGAATAATCGACTCGATCGAGTTCGTCTTAAGTTTCTCGTCAAGTTGGCGAATCTGGTCCTCGGGTAGTCGACCAATACTGTCTTGTTGATCGGGCGACAAATCTGCTGATTTCTTGTGAGTAGCCAAACCCAGTGCTTTGAGGCGCGCAGCTAGACCGGGCGAAGGTTTGCGTGGGTTGATTGATTTATTTGCGTTAGGCGAGTTGGAAGGTGATGAAGTTGCAAGATGGGAAGATGTCGATTTGCTGCGGACAGTGCTCGCGGGAGAACTGGGCGAATTGTTGTCGTTGCTGGCGATGGTATTGTTGTTGTTTACGACATCGAATGGGGCTTGCAGCTGGAAAAGTTCGGGGCCAGAGACGTCAGAGAAGCCCAGGTCTAGGTCCGCTGTTGGGGCCCGTGCCTGGTCCTCGAAGTGCTGTGGGTGCTGTAGTTTGTCCGAGGTGTTGGCGTCGGCATTGGCGGCGTCAGCGGTTGTAGTGGTACCACTGCAGTTGGCCTCTGCCCCTGCTTCTGCCTCTGCCCCTGCCCCAAACGCAGACGCTGCCCCAGCCGACATTTATTCGCGCGATTTCCTTCTGTTCTGTGAGCCTGAAGGCTTCACCTGACTAACCGACCTCCCTCCTGTTCGATGTTGAACCCAACGCGGCCGACTCCGCGTTCTTCCGTAAATACAGTGGCAGAGGTTGGCAACCAATCGTGGGTCGGCTGGATCCGGTTGTCCTGAGCTCGATTGATAACTCGGTCGTATTGAATGATCCTCGCCGGGTTCAGTCGGTTTGGCCGCAGGCCGCCGAATGAGAGGAAACGAAGAGCGGCGCTGGAATGCTGGGAATGCTGGATGCCTGGGCAAACTCCTTAAGTGCACTGTTGTCAATGCCTTAGTCGGTGGGGTTCCGGCGCACAAGTTACAGGGGAGATGGACGAGAGAGAGACTGGAATCGCGCCGGTGACAGGGACTGTCGACGTAATCGTTATTGGTACAGGAAGTTGTGCGCTGCAGCAGGACGGGACTGCGCGACGCCGGTGGTTTGCTGGCGTCGTTCTTTAGGCGACCAATCGATTGGGTTGGGATGCAGCGGCGCAGCAGCTACAGCGTCGTCTTGGTACGTCAGGTAAGGCAGAGGATAGCAAGGCAACGTAGATCTGATCGTCGTTTAGGGCGGGAAAGTGTTGATCTGGTATGTACGAATCGGTTCGATTAGTATGGGTGAGGTAAGGTAAGGTCTGGTCTTCTGCCATGCGTTGATAGCTGGAGGCCGGAAAGGTATGGAAAAGTGTGGAGGCGGATCGACTTGCAGCCGGCGGAATGTCGACACCTTAATCGGTTCTCATTGCTTGGATCCCGCTGCGCTGGGTTGGTCCTTGCTCAGGCGCAAACGCAAGATTGGTAAGATGTAAGAGACGAAGCAAGGAAACGATAGGCAGAGAGCGATTGACGGGGAAGGGTTTCCCAATATGTCCGGGTAACTAACAAAGCTGAGATGACGTGAAATAATACGAGCCAAGAGAAGAAAATGAAGAATGCAACGAGAAACTGTAACGATATGTGAGGGAGCGACGAAGAAGGGCAAAAGCCAAAGCGGCAAGCTAGAGCCGGAAGCAAGCTGAGTTGCGACGAAAAAGAGAAGGAAAGAAGGCGCTGCAGCGGTTAGATGGAAGAAGGAACGAGCGAGAAGGAAGGGGAGGAGAGGGGGGGGGGGAGGGAAGGAAAAGATTGCTTCCAAATCGGACCAGTTTGATTTGGACTGGGCTGCGACAAGGACCTCGGAGGCATGCCCAAGGTGCGAACAAGACCTGGTAAATTCTAGACGTCTGCAGCATCCCGCGCCGCTTTATTGAACCAGCCACGAAGCAAACATTACGGTGAGCGCAGAAGGCTACCTCACCTCAGACTCCTCCATCGTGAATGTTACTCGGAGCCCTCAACTGAGTATGGTCCAACCAAGATACACTCTGGCTCACAAGTCCAAGTCAAGCACCCGCTCCGTGGGGCTCGAGAGTCTCCATCAGCCTTTTTACTTTCGCCAAGCACGTTGCAGCGTCGCTGTGAGAAAGCAATTAGGCTCAAGGAAAACGCACGCAGTCTTCGTCCAAAATGGTCTCGCGGGCGCTGAGGAAGCCCGCTCGTCACCTCAACGGAACCAGGGCGAAACCTCTCCATCCTATCGTGGTGGGAATTCCATCTTTTACGACGAGAGATGAAACGCCTGTCGAGCCCCTCGGCTTGTCCGTACTCAGTGCCCTTACTCCGACAAACAAACACGGGGAATATGCGTCTGTGGCGTTGATAACTTCATCGAGCTTACATTAAAACTACAACTGGCATGGAGTGGTAATGAGAATAAATACGACACACAACCCCATGTGGCCTCATCTGCCTGATTCGTGATTCCTCTTCGGTCCAAGGCCAAATTGGCAAATTGGCTGTGCCGTCGTGGGCGAATCATGTCGACGATGCCTGTCAACGGCATCTTGCTTAAGCCATCTGTGTCCCTCGTACGAAGGGGCATCATCGTACTCCGAGACACTAGTTCTGACTGGACTTTAGCTGCCAACAATGAAGCAATAGTCGCCGATCCTACGGTAACTAACCTGCCCCAACCGTTCGCGCTCGGAAAGCGAAAGAAAGGAGCCAAAAACGCAGAGGCCAACATCTTTATGAGCCGAAAATCTCTGTCGTCGCTCACGAACCACGAGTTCACCACCATAGAGGCCCTGGAAGCTCGCCAGTGGACCACCACGTTTTCGGTCCAGCCTTTCCCGAGCCTCAACCTACAGCGTCGTAATGAAGTGTCACCAGGTGCGGTAGCTGAAGCTTTGCTTTCATCGTCTCTCGTCTGACCCTTAGCCTAACCGCTTCCGCTCGGGAGCCTGGAGATTAGACGAGCTGGGGTGACCCTGCTTTTTGGGTAGGGCCTTGTGCCATGCTGTGGACCCTTCCCCTGCCCCAAGCATACACCTCCGCCAGCATCTCAAAGGTTACCTTAGTGCGGCATGGGTCCCACTGTTTGTTACCACCCTGTCGTATTTTCCATAACCCTGGTAACAGTGGGACCCATGCCGCACTAAGGTAACCTTTGAGATGCTGGCGGAGGTGTACACTCGCAGCTCTGGTGAGGTGAGACCGTGAGTTGGACATGTGTTCTCTGCTCTGTCCAGAGGCGAAACGACTGATGGCCGTTGTCGCATCATTGCGGGTTCGTCAGCTAATTGGCCAAATATTTCCTCTGCGTTTCAAAGCAGCAGTGCACAAGCCTTCTACCTCGCAGTACGAATATGGCTCATGTTTCTCGTGTTTTCGCCAGTGGCTGGAATCCGATGAATGCTCTTTCGGCTGAAAATCGACGCAACCCAGCGATGAAGTAGAAATATGCGGGTTTCGATAGTGCCGGCTTGAGCCGTGGCACGCTACTAATGTACAGTGCTTTGCATCTTATGCAAGGGACAGGCGAGTTCCCGACGTCAAATGACGTCTTCGGTACTCACCCAGTTTTTTGACGTTGACGTTCCGTGAGGGTCGGCGTATGAATCTGGCCGTTCAGAAGGGGTTCTGGAGGAAATCAGTACTGATCAGCTTGAGTACCAGTATGTATCTCACTCGTCGAGTACAGGGACCACAATGAATAGTGCAAGACTGTATCCGTCAGTCGGCAAGAGGAGTTTCGCTGCGTGATGGCATGCAATTCCTGGGTTCGGCTGTCCTAGCCGTCAAGGGTCTTTGGACCTGATTTTTTTATCAGCCGATGAGATTTGCTCTCCTAAGACTCTTCAGACCGGAGCCTTGAACTGCTCATGCTTAAGCTCGATCTCAAAGTCTTCCATTGCTTAATGGAGCCTGCCACTCAGCTGCCGCAGGGCCTAAACCGCCTCTTGACCATGACAGCAAGGAAATTACACTACACCGACGCCATTAATAATTAGTCCACCGGGCGTATGGAGAGGCCGTCCTGAGCGACAAGGTTACGCACGGAAGAATCATCTGTTGGAGCAATAAGTAACGGCAATGGGGAAGACCGCGGGTATGAAGACAGTGAGGCATTTCGGATCCCTTGCCGCCATGTGGCTAAAGGTGCGCAGTTACCAAGGCTGCCTACTCTGCCATTCGCCATGCATCGCTTCGATCTCATGATAACACACGCGCGGAACAGGCCCTACGCTGGTCGATCAACTGCTGGGACGTTGAGAGGCAACCCGCGAACCCGTGTCTGGAATTGCTGAGGGGTGCCAATCTCGACGTCGGGAAAAGCGGAGCGGAGCGAAGGCGCCTGATGGTATGAAACTATCCATACATGTTGTGTTGCCGGGACGAGTTGCTCGATATTTGTATAATTCACACCCCTGAGGCTTGTTGCGGTCAATGTAGCATAGCGTGAACCTACCTCGCCGTCTCCAACGAATATCCAGATGCTTGGCGGCATGTCGTTGCTGTGTCCCGATGTCTGTCTTAGAGTACGCAACATCATTGGTCAGTTTCCTGATGCATCTGCCGACTCAAGGCTGCAGTTGAATTTTCAAGATGATTGGTTCCCTTCAGCTGGCTTGTGACGAAAGGTAAACGTGAGGTATATCGAAATCCGCCGGCATATCATCATTCGTGAGTGTAGAGGGATCTTCTTTCACGCTAGCACCCACTATTACACGTCACGTCCAAGTGTGATATCAAAGTTCCGTTATTTTCGCATTGCTTTATTGACGACGCAGTACCTAGGTGATCGGTACTAAAATCGATTTCGCATTTCTTAGCCAGTAAGCGACGCCGCATTGTGTTATTGATATTATACCGTCGCTAACTTGGTGTCCAGGTCGATGGAGGGTACGGTAAATACATTACTTGCCTGTCAATTCCCTTCATAAAAATGTATCCGTATATCTTATCACAACTGCAGATCACATCTCCGTACTGTCTCTGTACATTGGATGCGAACGGAAGCAGGCACCACCACCTCTCTCGTTTCAAGCGTTCCATGTCCATCCCTCCATCTCCCTCCTCTTCCTCCTCCACCCCACCTTCCGGAGAAGACGCGACGTTCAATTTAAACCAACCCTCCCTGGTAACCCGCGCGCCACTCCCCTGGACCCCCCAATTTGCCTGCTGGAGAATTGATCAGAGAGATCAATTCCATTTCGCCCTCTTGCCCCTTTCCCCTCCAGAACATGCGAAATCCAGAGCTCCAAGAAAGCCCAAGAGTCTCCACTGACGCAGCTGGCCACCTTACTATCTAGGCAAGAAAGAGGCAATCCAGTCGATTGGACTACCTGGCTTGCTGGCTACTCACCGCACCTGCGCTGAGGCCGAGCCTAACACAAACCCCTGACGCCGGAAAGTCACGTCGTGTCACAGCTCGCAGCACAACCTTACCCTGTCGTCCGTTGGTTTCTGGCCTTGTCTTCGCCTGCCATACCGTGTGAATCGACCAGTCTACCTACCGGCTGGGGTGGTAAAAAAGTCGAGTAAACTTCCTCGCCGCTTCATCCAGCTTGGGATCCGTCCGTTGTCCAACTCGCTTCACTCTCTTGCCGTCTACCTCACGAAGTAATACACCACGCGTCTCTCAAACCACCAGCACACGTTCATCAGTCATTATTCGTCTCCGTCGCCTTCTGGACGCTGCTGTGCACCCAGCTACCTCGACGACCACCGCTTAGCTCCCTTCTTTGCTCTGTACATGCCTTAACTGCGACATTGTTTTGTAACCCTCTCACGCAATCTGGCGCATGTTTTGAGTACCTACGCTATCGACACGCACCTGCGACGAGACATTAGCATACTATCCTTCCGATCGCTACCGCAGCTGGCACCGCATATTTTAAGAACGCGAGAACACCATCAGTGTTTACCCTCCGCTCAAGAAATAGCCGAAAACTTTACTTTCCACATACCACGACCGAAATCATGGCTACGGCGAACGAGGGGCCTCCTGCTCTCCGATGCGATTCCCCGCCGCCCGACGTATCGCCCACTCCGGCTATTGGCGCCTGTCCTGCACTTACACGCTGTGTGTCGACGGCATCTTCTGTCTCTCATGGCTCCGCCACCGACGGTGGCAATCACCGCGAATCCCTGGGAAGCATGGCGAGCAGCACGACCTCCAGGCAATCCTCCGGGAGCTACAATCGTCGCTCGGATTTGAGCTTTGTGTCTTCTCGTCAGTCCACCTGCGCCGTGGATCGCCAATCCAGTCGCCGCCGCGGTTTTGTTCGGCCACAGGGCACCGACTTCGCTGCAAGTGCTCGTCACAGGGAGAGCGTCCTGAGCCTGGGAAGTATCGCTCATTTGCAGTACTACTTCGCGCGAACTGGCCTCCTCGACGGCAAGGGCGCACAGCTGGCGAGGAAGAACAAGGCTAAGGGCGGTCTGGATCTTTCGTCTGTGAGCAGCTCCGGTATGTCTTCGCCGAAAATCGCAGGTTCAGAAGGCGAATCGTCTTTTCCGTCACTCAGCCCCATACTTTCAGGCGATCAGTTTACCGGTGGAATGGTGGATTCCCCGACCGCCGAGGACTACGACGACTACTCTGACTTTGATGAGCCTGATCCGGACGTGCTGCCGCCCACAACTAGCACCTACATCCACAGAGAAAAACCAGTGCCCAAGCCGCCCACGATTGAAGAGCTGAAGTCGGATCTTACGGAGTCTCTTGAGAAGGCGGCAGCTGCCCTGAAAAAAGCCAGGGAGAGCAAGGAGGAAAATGCGAGGGCGGCTGCTGAAGCTGCGAAGAACACGCCAAAGAAGGGATCAATGGGGTGGTTTGAAGTTCAGGGCATGCATATTCTTGATGTCATGACATTGGCGATCCGCGCTGCCAAGAACTACTACACGGCCCATGAGGTTCCTGAGCGATTGGATACAATCAAGTCCGAGAAGGAGATTCGCACCGAGTTGTTCGACGTTATGGAAACGTTGAAGCAAATGGCAACTCGGAAGTGGGCTGGCGGTATGAAGGAAGATGAGTATGGTACGCTCGACTCCTGGATCCAGGGGCTTTTCAACATGCTTAAGACCGAAGAGAAATTGGTCGAGGCGGAGAAGGCGGAGCGTAGCCGCTGGACCTGGATGAAGGGCGACTGGACGGGCAAGGAAGTCGACAGGGAACTTGCTTTCATGTCCTCTTTGAATTCCCAGGCCGAATGGCCAGAATACACGCCTGCGGCGTCGGCAACAGAATTCCCAACACCTTTCCTCCAGAGCCTGCAAAACGGAATTACACTTGTTGAACTTCACAACGCGGCAGTTAAGCTATCGAAACGTCGGTTTGGCCTGATCACCACCTTCCACACGGACACAGAGAAGCCGTATCGCTGCGCGGACAATATCCGCTACTGGGCCAAGGCAGCAGAGCTACGTTGGGAAGTCTTTCTCAAGGTAGACGCACTGGGCGTCGTCTACAACACTAGTCCCGAAGTCTGGGTTAACTTCGAGGCCGCCGTTTGGGCGTGGAGCCGTAAGGTTCGTGAAGAAATCACGTCCGAGCTGGAGGAATAAGGACATGAGGAATCTCAGGCTACCATCTTTATGATTCATGCCCCCCAAATACCCGTATTTTTATCCCCTTGGAGTTCTGGCGGAACCGGTTTTCATTTGCGACACATATATCTGGGAGAATTGTACTACTGCCCGCATCACATATATGCATCTACAGCTTCACGCAACTTACTCACATCAATATTTAGTACCCCAGGAGAGGATCTAGAATGAAGAGCATGAGACGTCCATCGATGATCGTACATTGCAATATGGGACATACAGGCGTTGAAATTATTCCTTCTTTACATTCTGAGTATGTACTTGGAGGCTTATCCTCCTAATTGATCTTGAGCTTTGACCGATTGCGTCTTATAAACCAAACGGCAATACGCCTAGAACAGGCTGGCAGTATCCAATGTGGATCATATCCCGTCGTCACTTTTTTATTAGTGCTGCTATTGCCCGCTCTCCCAATATCTCGTCGTAGTCTTACGACATTTATCCAGGCATATCCCAAGAGCGGCTGCGGCGATATTCCACGTTTGATGCTCTCTTGATCTTTAAAGAGCTGCCAGCAGGAAGCTTCCCCAAAAGAGATAATAAAAGAGTACCTCCCCTGATATATACCATTTGGGAATGATTGGTGAAACGGCATCATGTCAAATAGGCTTACAGTCGCGTGTGTTATTTGCAAAGTGTGAACGAGCATATGAGCAACTATCAATAGCAAGAGACCTTCAGAAACGAAACAGACTGAGACTGTCCTCAATAGTCCAGAATGACAACGCGATCCTTGATGAGAAGCACCGCAACCTGGCACATTCTGAGTGGACACCTGCCTGGTGACGGATCCTCTATTTATCCGCCCCGAGAATCTCAGCCAATGAGATCTACGGATATCGGAGAGCTTCGAAGGTCGCCGGGATGAGGCGCTATAGCTGAGCCGTGCTCTTCGGAGACAGAAGGCTGCAGCGGGAGGTACGTCCACACACCCGAAAACAACGAGAACATACACCACCATATCTTTCCACCACCCACCACCTCCTCCGACCAACAACCTTCCTGCCCGAAGCGAGATCGATACGTTTCCACCTCTTTTCTTCCGAACGAGACCACGAACGTAAGATTAATACCTCCTTTCAACCTCCACACAGAATCAGAGATGTCTTCCGATGAAGAACGCCAGAAGGCTCTCGATTCATACCGGGGCAAGCTGCTGGAATCGCGAGAGTGGGAAGCCAAGCTCAAGGCCCTTCGGCTCGAGATCAAGGACCTCCAGAGAGAATACGACCGCACTGAAGACAATATTAAGGCCCTGCAAAGTGTTGGTCAGATTATCGGCGAGGTTCTCAAGCAGCTCGATGACGAGAGATGTGAGTTCCATCAGCGACCCTTCCCACCGCTTCCACCGTTACGAACAGTACTACCACCGTCTGCACCTGCCCAATCCGATCAATATGTTGAACATGAGCTGGCTGACAACTTGTTTCTGTCACGTAGTCATCGTAAAGGCCTCCTCAGGGCCCAGATATGTCGTCGGGTGTAGGTCAAAGGTCGACAAGGTCAAGCTCAAGCAGGGAACTCGTGTCGCCCTCGACATGACGACACTTACCATCATGCGAATGCTCCCCCGCGAAGTCGATCCCCTCGTCTACAACATGTCACTGGAGGACCCCGGCCAGGTCAGCTTTGCCGGTATCGGTGGCCTCAACGACCAGATCCGCGAGTTGCGTGAAGTTATCGAGCTGCCGCTCAAAAACCCCGAGCTCTTCCTGCGCGTGGGCATCAAGCCGCCCAAGGGTGTCCTTCTGTACGGTCCTCCCGGAACGGGAAAGACGCTACTGGCTCGTGCCGTTGCTAGCAGTCTCGAGACCAACTTCCTGAAGGGTGAGTAATCGAACTCAATCTACAATGGGAGTGTGAGGGATGGTCATGCTAACGCCCACGTAACAGTTGTCTCATCAGCGATCGTAGATAAATATATCGGAGAGTCTGCACGACTGATTCGCGAGATGTTCGGATACGCCAAGGAGCATGAGCCGTGCATCATCTTCATGGACGAGATCGACGCCATCGGCGGACGCAGATTCTCCGAGGGAACCAGTGCAGATCGTGAAATCCAGAGAACGTTGATGGAACTGCTGAACCAGCTCGACGGTTTTGACTACCTCGGCAAGACCAAGATAATCATGGCGACCAACAGACCCGACACGCTCGACCCTGCCCTGTTACGTGCCGGACGTCTGGACCGAAAGATCGAGATCGCACTGCCGAACGAGGTCGGTCGGTTGGAGATTCTCAAGATCCACGCTTCCGGCGTTGTGACGGAGGGAGAGATTGACTTTGAGAGTGTGGTTAAGATGAGCGATGGTCTCAACGGCGCGGATTTGAGAAACGTCGTTACGGAAGCGTGAGTTCCGCCACCTTTTGCTACAAAATTGTTCGGCGGTCACTAATATAAGAACTTATACAGCGGCTTGTTTGCCATCAAGGACTACAGGGACGCGATCAACCAGGACGATTTCAACAAGGCGGTGCGCAAGGTCGCCGAATCCAAGAAGCTGGAGGGCAAGCTTGAGTACCAGAAGCTGTAAGCGACGACCATGTCGTCGTCTTGATGATGATGATCACGGTAAGGACAGGCGAAGGAGAGGAAAAAACGTCAACAGAAGGCAGCCGGGATGAACATCCAGCTACTTCAGGGTCTCCAATGTTTTAGACAGTGTACAATACCCGAGTCACAGGTTTGGGGTTGTTGTTGGGAAGGAACTTAGAAACGTATGGCATGCAATAGAGGCAGCAGCAACTGAGCCTCAAACCACTTGGCGTGACTTGCTCCCGTATCGCGAACATTCAAGTTATGTCGTTATAAGTTGGCCTCCGCGCCCTTGCGGTGATGGCCTGCATGGCCTGCACGCGTCCCGTGACGCTGTGGTTCTCGGGCCAGGGGGGATTCGTTCTCGCCCGTAGGCGCCGTTGCTGTGTTCCCTTGCAAAGGTCGGGGTAGGGATTGCAGCCGGAGTACCGTTCCCTTTGAAGCTGTTGATAATGCACAGCCGCGACCGGGCTGGGGTTTCTTGTTCTCGTACACGGACGAGTAACAGAACAACACGAGGGGAACCCGAGCTCACCCGGCGCGACGTGCCGCAGTCCATCAGCAGCAGCAAGCTTTGCCGCTTTCGTAAACCAACCCACACGCGTCGGACGTGCGAGCCGCATTGGACGACACCATGTCACGACAGAGAAATCGATAGACACGGAGTCAAGTGCAGGGCTGGAATGAGGCAACGCAACGAAGGTGTTGCTGAGGAAAACAGAAGAGAGCCCAGTTTGGGAGGGGGGCGGGTAATTGGACATCCATGAATCCACAGCTGAGGGGGTGAGTTTAAGGTGCGGGAGCTCCTTCTGGCTGCGCAAGCTGTATCTGAATGACTTTGGAGTCTTACATCATCTTTCTCTCCCTCTCTCTTTATCAGGAAAACCACAAGCTTGTGATCCTGTCTGACGGGGGAATAGTAGCTAACGAGTGGGGAAAGGGGAGGCCACATTAGGTATTGTAAGCTCAGGGGGGCAGGGCCTATCGAGAAGTCATGAGTCCTGGGCCTGCTAGTCGACGATTCCATCATGTCGTGCAAAGGAGGTAGGTAGCGGGATGAGGCTGCTTAAGCTGGCTGCATGCGGAAGGGGTTTCCTAAGCTGAGACGACATCATGTCACGGTTGATCTCGCACGGCAACGAATAGAGACAAAGATCAGCCACATGTTTTCAATGTGAGAGAATCGCCAGATGAGCCAACTGCATGCGGGACGTGTAGCGTACTGCGGACGGCGTGTCGACTCCTCGCGTCGCGGGCGTCCATCATGACAGCATCTCCGAACTCCTGGGCTTGGACTTTTTTTTTTTGGGGGGGGGGGGGGGGGGGGGGGGGTGTTGGAGGCGGTTGTTGCTGTCGTCCACCTACCTGTTCACAAGGTGGTCCGCACCATCCCGTCCTCGTCGTCCGTCTTACCAGTCCCAGGGACCGTGGAACACGGGCTTCAACGTGGGAATCTGACATCAGAACGGCCGTGGTAAGAGACTCCTCCTGGCAGCGCGCGACAAGCGGCTGGCGCAGATTACTCGCTCAGCCGTGTTGGTCTGCTGCTGTCGCGTCCGCAGGCTCCAAGATCTGGGTCGACGTTTACCGGAGTTTCTGCGATAGGTGGTGACATTGAGAGTTGCCAGATCCTAGACTAGGATGTTATTTTTGGTGATTTCTTTTTTATACGGTCTTCGGAGTGGACGACAGGTCGCCCCCTTTCTTTTTGGTCCGTTCTCACGATTGCCATTGAGGCTGTACCTTTTTTAGTGTGCTGTTCCCTTCCTTTTTTCCTTCGTACCTGGACACCCCCCCACCCCCATCGGCCTCGACCACCCCGGTCCCTCGCAATGGGTGCAATCAGCAACTGAGCCAAGCACGCAGCAGAAACGAGGGGACCCGATGGGAATTCCTTTCGACAGGCGTCGCAGTGCCGACGATCCCCACTGGTTTCTTTCTAGCGTTGAACAAACAAGGTGTCTGCACCCAGTCCTCTGGGCACCGGGACCAGGGAATACGAAAGGTATGGGGTCGAGAGCGATGATGTCGGCGATGGAACCCCTTGAAGAAATGGTGCTGTCCACACCTGTTGCGGGAGTGCGAGTACTCTGTACCGCAGTCGGGTCGGAAGCGACGAAGGCAAGTAGCCGTCCGCATCATGCCCAAAAGAAAGGTGTTGCTTCTGAGGGAACACGAAAAGGGCATTCAATGCCGGATTGGGAGCCAATGGCGGGGACGAACGTTACTTGCAGCAGCTGTTTCTTTCTTATCCCCCGTACTTTTCTGACTTTGCACCTGTTTTTCTTCCCTCGGTGCTAGCTTGAACTATTTCGCATCGTTGGTGTATGTGAATGAAGTAAGAAAAAAGTTGGCTGTTTGGATGAGTTGGTTTCTGAATCGGATCGTGGGATGCGGTGAGAGAGGATTGGACGAGCGGGGGCGTGTTTCCAGAAGGGTTCCTCAGACCGAAGGAACGGACGAGAGGGCTCAGTCTCGTGATAGTGGGAGGTATGGCGGGAGAGGCGTTACCTCGGGCAAGTGAGAAAAGGAACAAGATGAAAGGCGTCGCGTTTGATACAGGTACTTAGTCAGTCATCTGGTAATAAGATGCAATCCAGTTAGGAGAAGATCTCCTGCGGTTCGATGCAGAGGAGCTTAGGCATGTAGATGGAGCTGTCTGTTTCGGTCCTCACCTTACCTTACCTTACTTTACCTACCTTACGTAGGTGGTTTTGCGATGTGCCTCGAGAGCTTAGGTTAGGTACCTTACTGGTTTGGAAAAGGGCAGCGCCGCAAGTTCGCCGGTGGTGTAGCTCTCGCTGGAATGCAGCGGACGGGAACGGGCGACAGTAACATTCCCTGGTTGGAAGTCGAAGAAGCCGTCGGGCCCGAGCATGCACGAGATAACATTTTATGAGATGAACCAACATCCATTGAGGGGAAGTCGAGAAGATCGTCCTTGGTCATCAGCATCACTGTATCCATGACATTGTGTTAGATGAAAAGCAAGGCCTTCCCACTCCGCGATATTGATGGCGGTACGTACCAAGGTCGATCACCTGGGCCAAGGCACCTTACCTCAGCTTTGCAGCAGCCATTCGCGAATGGCCAAGCTACCTTACCTTAAGGTACCTCAAGGTAGTAGGTAAGATAGGAAATGGCGCCACAGCCTTGACTGCGGTTGCCGGTGAGGTGGGGCTCTCCAGAGCTGCCCCTCATTCGTGCTTTCTCAGCTACCGACTGGAGAGAGGAGCAGTCCATCGAATTCAGATCCATTCGTTGCCCCAGCGCCTGCTGAGTCCTGACGAAGCCATCCTGGTCGAAATATGTCAGACACGTTGCTCTGCCGCGCAGATTGGCATCTGGTTGGCGTCCCAAACATTCAACGCAAGCGAGCAAATCCAGCCAGACTAAGAGCTGCTTTGCCCGCTTGCAGATAATCAAGCCAGAGCCAAACTTGTGAGGGGACCTGCAGCCCTTATTGCTGTCTCGCCATCCGGATTGCATCTGCGTCGTCCGCATCGCCGAGCCTCATTTTCACAGGCCAGACATTGACATACTTGCTATGTAGTAAACACTCTGAGTTTGCTCGACACCGGATGGGCCAGATAACTTAACCCCAACTACCAACGACCAACGACCAACTCAACTCCACCCCGCAACCGCAGCTGCACCTGTCGCATTCCCCAATATATCGATTCATCAAGAGCTGTCTCTCTTCAAGTTGTTTCTTTCTTGCCTTGATCCCATTCCATATCTGACCTGACCTGCCTTAGCGCAGGTAACAATAAGCCGACGCCTGCCTCTCACCTCAACCCGTGCTCTCCCCCCTTCCCGCTCCATCATCCATCAGTACGAGCACGCCCCTGCCACCACCCCTCCCACCGCCCACCTCCACGCCTTGACACACCTCTGGGCGCTACTGCGTGCTCTCCACGTACACAATACACACCCCTCCTCTCTCCAGTTGTCTACCACACATAAAGCGGCTCAGCTCCCGCCTCCTTTCCGCTTGCTTTGCTCTGCTCATTCTCTCTCGATCCAACTATCCATCTCTCTCGCTCTTCTTGATACCCCTCACCGCCTCCTCTAGACCTCTCGATTTGCCTAGGTCTTTCCCTGCGAATTGGTCTTTTCGTATCTTTCTGGCTCTTTTTTTTGCGTTGAAATCAACATGTGGTGAGTTTCTCCAAATTCTCCCCCGCTCTCCTGAAAGCTTGCCTGAACCCTGGGCCTCGTCGACGGGCTTTCTGCCAGCTGAAGAAGAGGCCAGCCATATGCCCTGGAAGCCGCTGGCAACACAGTAAGCAGTAAGCTGACATCAACTGCGCCCGACAGTGGCATTTTCGGCTACGTCAACTATCTGGTGGAGAAGGACAGGAAATTCATCCTCGAGACTTTGATCAATGGTGAGTTCTGCGTACACCGCCTCCTCGAAGCTCCAGTCGCAACTACTCAGCTCCACCCGCTTTCGTTGTGACTCTCCTCTGGCTGACAAGCCATCCTCTTCCTCTCATCAGGTCTGTCCCGTCTCGAGTACCGTGGCTATGACTCCGCTGGTCTAGCTGTCGACGGTGATAAGAAGAACGAGGTTTTCGCCTTCAAGGAGGTTGGCAAGGTCGCCAAGCTCAAGGAGCTCATTGCCGACTCCAAGGTCGATGAGACCAAGTACTTCGACTCACACGCTGGCATTGCCCATACTCGCTGGGCTACTCACGGTCCGCCTTCTCGTCTGAACTGCCACCCCCACAGGTACGCGTGCACCCCGGAAGGAAAACATCAAACTTTCTTCGAGCCCCTTTCTGCCAGTGGCCCTCCCACTAACATCGCCCTTCCTACAGGTCCGACCCTACGTGGGAGTTCACCGTTGTCCACAATGGTATCATCACCAACTACAAGGAGCTGAAGACTCTCCTCGGCGCAAAGGGCTTCAAGTTCGAGACTGATACCGATACCGAATGCATTGCTAAGCTGGCCAAGTACTTGTACGACCAGCACCCCAAGGTCGGCTTCACCGACCTGGCCAAGGCTGTCATCAACGAGCTTGAGGGTGCCTACGGTCTTTTGATCAAGTCTGTTCACTACCCCCATGAGGTTATTGCCGCTCGTAAGGGTTCTCCCCTCGTGATTGGTGTCAAGACCCAGAAGCGCATGAAGGTCGACTTCGTCGATGTCGAGTATGCCGACGAGCAGACTGCTCTTCCCGCTGAGGCCGCCTCCCAGAACAATGCTCTCAAGAAGCAGCAGGACAACTTCTTGAACCCCAATGCCCTGCTGGGTGCCCCGGACAAGTCACTCCTGCACCGATCTCAGTCCCGTGCATTCATGACTGACGATGGCATGCCGATGCCCACTGAGTTCTTCCTGTCTTCTGACCCGTCCGCTATTGTCGAGCACACCAAGAAGGTCATGTACCTTGAGGACGACGACATTGCCCACATCCACGAGGGATCCCTGAACATTCACCGCCTTAAGAAGGCCGATGGCAGCTCCAACGTGCGCACCATTCAGACCCTGGAACTCGAGCTCCAGGAGATTATGAAGGGCAAGTTCGACCACTTCATGCAGAAGGAGATTTTCGAGCAGCCCGAGTCGGTTGTCAACACCATGAGAGGCCGTCTCGACAGCGCCAACAAGACCGTTACTCTCGGTGGTCTGCGCTCCTATATCTCCACCATTCGCCGGTGCCGCAGAATTATCTTCATTGCATGCGGTACTAGTTACCACTCATGCATGGCCGTCCGTGGTGTCTTTGAGGAGCTGGCTGAGATTCCTATCGCCGTTGAGTTGGCGTCCGACTTCCTCGACAGACAGGCTCCCGTGTTCCGCGACGACACGTGTGTCTTTGTCTCCCAGTCCGGTGAGACTGCTGACTCTCTCATGGCCCTCCGCTACTGCTTGGAGCGTGGCGCCTTGACTGTCGGTATTGTCAACGTCGTTGGTTCCTCCATCTCTCTTCTTACCCACTGCGGTGTCCACGTCAACGCCGGTCCTGAGATTGGTGTCGCCTCCACCAAGGCCTATACCTCGCAGTTCATCGCCATGGTCATGTTCGCGCTCTCCCTTAGTGAGGACCGCGCATCCAAGCAGAGGCGTCGCGAGGAGATTATGGAAGGTCTCGCCAAGATCCCTGAGCAGATCAAGGACATCCTTACACAGGACCAGTCCATTAAGGAGCTTTGCTCCAAGACCTTCCAGAACCAGAAGTCGCTCCTGCTGCTTGGACGTGGTAGCCAGTTCTCCACTGCTCTCGAGGGTGCTCTGAAGATCAAGGAAATTTCCTACCTTCACTGCGAGGCTGTCATGTCTGGTGAGCTGAAGCACGGTGTCCTTGCCCTCGTCGACGAGAACCTTCCCATCATCATGATTCTTACTCGCGACAATCTCTTCAAGAAGTCGCTCAACGCCTACCAGCAAGGTGAGTCTGGATAAGCCGATATTCCTGCGCATTGATTCTAACCTTCACTAGTTATTGCTCGCAACGGCAAGCCCATTGTCATTTGCAACCCTAGTGACGAGGAGTTCCAGACCAGCCAGGCTGAGAAGATTGAGATCCCCAAGACTGTCGACGTTCTCCAGGGTATCCTCAACGTCATTCCCCTGCAGCTCATTGCCTACTGGCTCGCTGTTATGGAGGGCTTGAACGTGGATTTCCCTCGTAACCTGGCTAAGTCTGTTACAGTCGAGTAAGCGACTTGGACAGTGGACGAGCTTGGTTTTTTGTCAGGTGCTTCTCTCGCCATAGGAGTTGGGTTGCCAAAAGGGAGGCTGGCCCTTGGTGCTATTTAATGTCAACGGGCCATTCGAGGCGAACCGATGAGGCCCCCCCAGATGTATTACTGGTTATATGAAAATGAGGGAACGGTCCAGCATGGTAGATTTAGGGCATGTCGAGATAAAGGAGCGTATTTTTGAGGTTTAGTGCCCAATAAGGGAAGGGCAACCTGAAGCAATGGAAGCAATATTGTCTATTTCATTTAGTGTTACACTCAAACATTCCGTCCTTCCGTGAAGTAGACGACACATGGCAAGGAATTCGCCCTCGCCTTCGCTTTCCTATACCCCTAGGGTTACCTGGAGGTAATCCCACGTGATCAATTGTGTGCGGCTATCCGCAGCCAACCAATAATTGTTATTCTCTCATCTAATTCCCATCGTGTCTGGCTCCATCTTCGCCTTAAACAACCTGCGTGCCATAGCCACGGATCCGTTCCGCAAACTCCCAGCTCTGCTTCTCCAACTTTTCGTTTTCCTTCAGGTCAACACCGTCCTTTGTAACGACGGCGATGGAGTATGAGTCCAAACTGCGGGCGTCGCGGTAGAAGAGCACCTTCATACACTCCTTGATAATATCGATCGCCTGCTCCCTAGACAGCTTAGCAGCGGCCTCCTCGTCGGGAACGTAGCGGCGCATGATGGGCTGGGCCAGGGCGGAACCGAAGCCCGTGGCGAGAGAAGGGGATGTGAAGGTGGTGCCGAGCAGGTCGGCGGCGGCAAGGAAAGGCTTGCCGGCGTCGTTGAGGCCGGCGACCAGCAGGTGGTTCCACAGGGGATCAAAGTCCGAACGGCGCTTATACATCAGCTTGGAGAGGTACTTGTGCAGATTGGCGGCGTTGAGGCGGGCGGGTTGGTCCGCGGACAGGTCGTAGGACTCCTCGATGTCGAGGGACTGGAGGTGGCGGTCGATGAACTGCATGTCGGAGACATCACCGCCGAAGCCGACGACGGTAGAGTTGGCGAAGGTACGCAGGCGCTTGACATCGGTGAAGCGGGCCAGGGAGCCGTAGGATGCTATTTGGGCGGAAAGGTTAGTCTGTTTCCATGTTCGGTTCCGTATCATTCCTTTCAGGCGGAGGGGGTGGAGTGTATAGGTTGAGTGAGCGTACCCAGGTTATCGGCGGCGATGACGACACCTTCGCTGAACTTGATGGCGATTACTGATGTTCCCGTGACTATGGGAGCTTGTGTTGCTTGATTAGGGCCGTTGGCGTTCATGTATGAGGCATTGTAGGCTCCGTAGACGTCGTCTCTGGGCTATCGGAGGGGTTCGGTTTGTTAGTTCATGGTGCGTGCGAGGCTCAAGGAATAGAAATGGTTCAATGCTCACACGGCCCCAAGCTTGCGGTCTGTGATCCATGGTTGCTGGTAGTCTGTGATTGGAGAGCAGACAGCAGTCAAGATGGAGAAATTGGGTGGTTACTTTCGTTTCGTGGAAAAGGTCGGTTCCAGGAGTCGGTGATGGTCGGTTTGTAGTTGTAGCTGGGGGGTTGCTGTGGCTGAGCTTCGCGTCCTGTGGATGCCTCTGCCGCCGGCTGCCAGGCGCCTGTGCTGCTGCTGCGGTTGGTAGGTTGGTTGCTGGCTGCTGCGTCAGGGCGGTGCCTGACAAATGGGGCTGCGATTTGAGCTGCGCTTACCTTAAAGGGTCAGCTTGGGAAGCTGTTGTGGTGTTAAGGTATGGCAAGTAGTCACTACCTCCTTTTATATAGAGAAGTGGCATGTAAAGAAGTATTGACTACAGAAAGCTCCCAGGGGTCAAGGTAAAACAAATAAAGAGGCAGGC
Organism: Colletotrichum agaves; assembly: GCA_036785465.1. Classification (NCBI taxonomy): domain Eukaryota; kingdom Fungi; phylum Ascomycota; class Sordariomycetes; order Glomerellales; family Glomerellaceae; genus Colletotrichum; species Colletotrichum agaves. Next base: position 44,272 of record JAXISO010000265.1, read on the forward strand.
CAAGGGCAGGTCGCATGCTTGTTCTCATTCCCTCTCTCGTCATTCGGTCAACACCACAGACGGCAGTTGTTCCTAATCTCCCATCTGCTCCGTCTCCCACCCAGGACACTGCTCGTTCGGGAGCCCCAGTCTACACCCTCCCCCCCATCAATCCGGCCATCGCGACGACCCTTCACCCACACCGACGGAAAGGTAAAAAAAAACAGACCAATTTCGATAAGAGAGCTTGGTTCAGCTCAGCTCAACCCACAACAAACTGCCCCACAGCAAAAAAACCTCACATCATGTTGACAGCAATCGGTCGCGCAGCGGTCCAGCGCCTCGTCTTGCGCGCAACGCCATTGACCGGTCCGCGCTTGCAGCCCTTCGCCCGTGTCGCCTGCCGCGCATTCGCGACTACCCAATGGCCGCGACTCCCGGCCCAAGCCACCGCGTCGAGCCCCAAGACCAAGACCAAGACCACTAAGGCGACGACTGCGAAGAAACCCGTTGCTAAAAAGGCCGCCGCTAAGAAACCCGCCGCGAAGAAGCCAAAGGCCAAAAAGCCTACCATCAAGAAGGTGAAGAAGGTGAAGAAGGTGAAGAAGGTGAAGAAGGTGAAAAAGGCAAAGGAATTTTCACCGGAGGAAAAGACCAAGCTTCAACTGAGAGAGTCGAAGAAGATTGCTCTGTTGAAAACACAGCCCAAGCCCCTGGCCGTATCGGCGTGGGCGGTGTATGTCACGGAGAAGTCGAAGGGTGTCTCCGTTGACCGTGAACGCATAACTGAGACCTTCGGGAAGCTCGCTAAAAGTTTCAAGGATCTCTCACCTTCTGAGCTCCAGGTAATTATCAAGACAAATCCTACATGAGCAAAATGGATTGAGCTGATGTGTTTCTTCCCCAAAATAAAGCGTCTCGAGGAGATTGGCAACCAGAACAAACTCTCCAACAACGCTGCGTACAAAGCGTGGGTGGAATCGTACTCGCCCCAAGACATCAAAAACGCGAACAACGCTCGCTTGCGCATCCGCAAGATAACAGGGGCTGGGAAGACACCCTTCCTGATCAAGGACGATCGACTGCCGAAACGGCCCACAACCGCCTACAACAGTTTCTGCCGGGCACGTTGGGGCAGCGGTGACTATGACGGCCAGCGCCCTGGCGACGCTGCCGCACAGATGGCCGAAGAATATAAGAAGCTGTCCCCGGCTGAAGCGGCCGTTCACGAAGATTTGGCGAAGGCTGATCGTGAACGCTACGAGCGCGAGGTCCGAAACGTGCTGGGCCGGGCCGTCGGGGCTCGAAGCGTCAAGAAATCGGAGTAATGGGCAACTTTCCTAGGGCATTGTCCGAGAAAAGGAGTTCGCGTGGTGTATTCGCTTTTGTCCTCGAAATGAGAATGAAGGAAGGACGCTCTAGGTGGATGGTGTACTGGAACTGGCTGTGCGCGAGGAACGAAGAGGGGTTTTAGGGGATGAGCGTGGTACCAGTTTTCTTGCTCCGACTGTGCATCTTAGGGACGCCCCTTGCGTTACTCTGTTACCCCAAGTCCGACTGGCGAAGGTGCAGGACAGTATTCTCATGCCAAGTTACAGATACTAGATAACAGAGCTCGCCGGCGACCGAACGGAATGGAATGTCTCTTATGTCTCCTTATGTGCAAGCATCCAAGCATTGCCATACTGATGCTGTGATTGCCAAGACATCAAGCGATCTTTCTAAATTTGACCACCCTGACAACTAAACAAGGAGAATTCTGCAGCGAGGAAAGAACGCCTCGCTAAACCCCAGGAAACACATATGGATGCCGCCGATACCGTCGAGTCACCTCAACTCCCAGCCAACCCAGCAAGACCGCTGTCACCTTCACTATTGGGCTTCATCTCCCGGGCTGTCCCCAGACTCGGAGTTCTCATGCCCGTTGGTAATCACAACCACCTCACCCGCGCCGTCCACCCACCGAGCCGTATCAGTCTTCAGAGCCCTCTCGCTCGCGAGATAGAGCGCCAAATAGACATGCCCGACGACGTGACCCCAGCAGTACACCCTCAACCACGACCAATCCTGTGCGCGCGTACACCACACCCCCCATCCCGCGTAGCCGTCAAGGACGTAGTCCGTCAAAAAGTGCCACGCCCGCTCGCGCAACGTGGGCCGCCAGTCGGTCCAGTCGAGAAGCCAGTGGCCCCTCTCGAAGGGGCGCAGCTCGCGCGTCTGCTCGACGGGCCGGAAGCGCTTGGAGATGTTGAGCTGGCGCGCGAGTTCCCTGAGTCGCGGGGTCAGGAGGTCGTCTGGCGTGAGCTCGGTGCTGCCGACGGGGGGGCCTGTGGGGTGGATCTCGAGGCACTCGAGGTATATTAGGTGACGCTGGTTTGGGGGCCGGATGAAGTGGAAGACGTCGCTTTGGTTGGTGGTTTCGATTGCGGACAAGGCCTGGATTATGGATCTGGACTCCGATATTGGCGCGGAACGTCTGTGTCGTTTTGGAGACGGGGTTGCGTCGTTGATCGAGCGGGAGGGCGAGGATGGTGGCGGTGGTGGTCTCTTTGGGGGCTGGCATGGAGTATCTCGGATGACTTGGTCGAACGGAGAGCTTTGGAGTCGCGCTTGCTTGCGGGCTAGGAATGGGGTTTCCAGGATGATGCTATCTGCCAAAGGGGAGGGGGCTGGCGGTAAGATGTCGCTGATTGCGATAGGGTCGCTCGACGTGGTTAGCACAACCTGCCCCTCGTCCTCTTCCTCTCCCTCCTTATTGTTGGCAGTTTCTTCTGCGGCCCGTTCTTGATACTGTTTTTGTTCTCCAACTTCCCCATAGTCTACCCTTCCCAAGAAAGAGGAAAATCCTAGCTGACTTTGCGATGGCTTCCACTGCGACGCTTCGTCTCTCTGACTCTCAAACTGACAAGCCAAATGCTCAAAAAGCCGACTCGGCGACGAGAACTCGGCAAGGCTGATGTCGTTGGCAGGTTGCGAATCCCCAACAACACTCGGCGGAGCAACCCAACTGGCCTGGGTAACTTGAGTCTGCAACGACGGCTGAGATGAATGAACTACATCCTGCTCATGCGCCTCTCCGCCAAGACCCGGGGAGTTTCTGTTTTCCAAAACACTTCCGAAGGAAAGCTGCACACTTCCAAACGAGTTCCCTGGCAGATAGTACTGTGTTGGAGGTGATGAAGGTGGTGGCTGAGTCGCCTCGCTGCAGGGGATGTTGGGTGCGTGAGGCGGTATCGATTGTGACGGCGCTGGCCCAGTCAGTGGGCTGGGAATAGTCGAGTTCGCATCTCCTTGTGGCCGCCCCCCTGCTATCTTTGTTTGGCCTGCTGCTTTGAAGTCCAGATACGCCTGCGCCAAGGCTCGGTATCGCGCGTCGTCAACGGCCCTGCACGGAGCTGCAATGTGCACTAATATCTCGATGTTGTCTTTCGTCTCCATGACGACGGCAGGTTTATGTGAGAGACGCGCATCTCATCATGTAGGAGGCTATGTAGGGAGGGAAGATTGTTTGATTTTAATAATGGTCCAAGTATCCAAGAACGCAAAGAAAAAAGAAAGGATCGAAAGTCTCGCATTGCCTGGTAGACCACCAAAGGTCAACGTCCCAAGGGTGTAGGTCAGAACTGAGTTCCGCAACCGTCGGACGGGAATAATGCAACGAGTCTCTAGGAAAAGCGCAGTCGCAAAAGTCACACTTCAATGTGGGGACGGACACCTTTGGTCCCCTGTATCTCATGTCGCATCCAGAGACCGGGGGAGCTGGTCCGCAGCCTAAAAAATCCAATGTAGCGCGCTGCAGAGCTCGGCCGGTCGTTGTACCACATCGCTCAACATTTCCCTGTAAGAAAGCCACGTACCCAGTACGAAGCTGTCAGATCGAGGATTCAAAATCACCACCACAGCAAACATTGGCCCACCCGTGCGCATAGCAAACGTGCTGCTCGACCTTGCACTCCTTACCCCGGAATAGAGCCTCAAGCAACAAACCAACATCTCCCATCTCACCCCGCCAACCCATTGTAGTAGCAACAACAACAACAACAACAACTATAACATCCCCGAGACTCTCACCTCCAACCGCCGAACCATGTCCTCCGAAAAACGCCCCGCCCCGATCGACCTAGGCAAAGTCCTCGTAATAGGCGGCAACGGCTTCCTAGGCCACCACGTCGTAAACCAGCTCCTATCCGGCGACCGCTGGTCCACCAGCTCCGTCTCCGTCATCGACCTCCGCTGCACCAACAACCGCAACCCCTCCGCCTCGTACCACGAAGCCGACATCACCGACACGGACAAGATCAAGTCCATCTTCGAGACCGTCAAGCCCGACGTCGTGATCCACACCGCCTCGCCCGCGCCCCAGGCCGACGGCGCCGTCGCCAAGGACCTCTTCCGCCGCGTCAACGTCGATGGCACCGCTAGCATCATCGCCGCCTGCCAGGCCGCCGGCGTCAAGGCCCTGGTCTACACCTCCTCCGCCAGCATCATCAGCGACAACTCCAGCGACTTGATAAACGCCGACGAGAGGTGGCCTGTCATCCGCGGCAAGCAGCAGTCCGAGTACTACTCCGAGACAAAGGTACGGCGCAGGCGCAAAAACTGAACGCTGCCCTGGTTCGAAACCTTCCTCCTTTTCCCAGATGCTGACGTGAACACTCCAAAGGCCGCCGCCGAAGAACTAGTCCTCCAAGCAAACCGCCAAGACCCGTACCCCCTCCTGACGGCGGCGATCCGACCAGCCGGTATCTTCGGCGAAGGCGACACTATGGCGACGCACCAGCTCGTCAAGATCTACCGCGAGGGCAAAACGGGCGTCCAGCTCGGCGACAACGACAACCTCTTCGACTTCACCTACGTCGGCAACGTGGCCCACGCCCACATGCTCGCCGCGCGCTTGCTGCTCGCGACCGCAAAGGCCGGCATCATCCCCCTCGACCACGAAAGGGTCGACGGCGAAGCCTTTCTCGTGACCAACGACAGCCCCATCTACTTCTGGGACTTTGCGCGTGCCATCTGGCGCGCCGCGGGCTCCGACAAGGGGACCTCGCACGTGTGGACGATCCCGCGCGAGATCGGCGTCGTCCTGGGCTTCTGCTCCGAGGTCTTCTTCACCATCATCGGCAAGCCGCCCATCTTCAACCGCCAGCGCAACATCTACAGCTGCATGACGCGCTACTACAATATCACTAAGGCCAAGAGGCTCCTCGGCTACCGCCCCATCGTCAATCTGGATGCCGGTATTAAGAGGGGTGTCTCTTGGTTCTTGGAACAGGAAAAAGCAGGCAAGGTCAGCACCAAAGCGTGATGGAACAGACGAACAGCGGAACGAGATAGTTGGATGTTTTATTATCATGGGCAGCACGTATAATTTGGGTTTCACGTTTAAGAAAAGTGTTTTTTTTTTTCGTACATATATATATATTACACATAAGACATCCCCTACTAAGGTACGGAGTGAGTGGGACTAATACATGGCCCCTGAGCCACATCCAGAGAAAGCCGAGGCTCCTGCAAGTGGTCGCTGCGGTGTGAAAAACGCAAAGTTCGAGTCCACAAGTCAAGTATTAGCCACATTGAGAAGGTTGAAGTCAGAGTCTAGAGGGAAACTTGCAGGCAATGTCTGCCCGTCAAGTTCGCATTTGCGAAACTACCTGGTTCTTTCACCCCATCTTGAGATACACGTAACGACCTGTTGTCGCTTTGGACCGCCGTCACTTCTCAAGGCCACACAGGCAAAATTTCCACCTCTCATTCCTCTCACCTGTATTTTGCTCTCCTTAAGCTCTCGATATCCCCTCAAATGTAATCCGACATCACCCCATTCCAACAAACAGAAGCGAAGCTATAGGTCTCGCGCTCAAGCCAAGATTTCGAGACTTGAAGCTCGAGAGAACTAAACATTCCAGCCAGTCATGCCCTTTGATGGGCTGTAGGGCCATGCTCCAAATCGAACCAAACCACCAAGCCAAAGCCAAAGCCAGAGCCAAACCTCAACACTTCCCGACGTCGACCAACCGTGTCGCGAAACAAGACCAGCGGGCCACCACGATTCCTCATTTCATGGCCCGGTGCTTTACTCTGAGAGAGAAGCCAAGAAGTAAACGGTTTCGAAAAGAAGAAAGTAGGGTTTCGAGAGAAGGAAAACTCGAAAAATTTCATTCATGCCGCCTTGTCGTGAGTAAAAGTAACCGAACAAAAGGGAAATCTTTTTGTCCTTTTGATGAAAAAGGGTTGGGAACGCCGCTGACAATGCATGGATATGTGTCTCAAAGCCCAAATTGCAATCCCGATAGAATGCGTAGGAAAGAGCGTGAAGCTGGTAAGCATCACTCATCATCGTGTATGTGCGCCTGCCGCAGTGATGCTACAGCATGACTATATGTTTCCGCCGACACCAACACTACCATTCTGTCGTCCCCAGGCGGTGGAGTTGCGCCACTCTCGTTTCTGAGCGTCCGTTGGACCCTCAGCATCCGACTGCTCGAATTGACTGCCATAGGGAGAAGGGTGACCATTCTCTTCATGTGCTCGCCATCTTTGGGGTGGTGTGTTAGGGTGAGGTTGGTTGTACAGGGGCATGGGGGGTTCCTGCACAGGGCGAACGCTGCTCTCTTGCTGTTGCCACAGAGCGGGGTCGGTCTCAACCCGTCGGGGAGGTGGACGGCTAGAGTTGTCCGGTCTATTGAAGACCTCGTTGACTTCGCCATATCCTGGTCGTTGGCCAATGCGGTCCTGGTAGCGCTTCAAGATGTCCTTGGTACTCAGGTCAGCGCTGTTGGCACCAAATACAAACGGATCGTTCACAAGACCCATTAGTTCGTCAGGGACCTGAGATAAATCAGTTAGCAGGTTCAGGGTTTAGGACTGTCAAAGAATAGACTCACCAGGCACATCTCCTCAATGTACGTGATCATGTCCTGCACAGCGATAATGGCAAACATGGGGTCGCTGTCCAAAACAGGCGCTTTGTTGCTGCTGTAGAGAATATTGGGCGCAATGACCGTCGCCAAGTTCTTGATGTCCATTCTGGAACCAGCTTCCTCGTCAACTTGGTGGAATGATCCAGCCCACTTGAGGAAACAGAACAAGATCTCCAAAGAATCCCGGTGAGCCTTGGGCAGCAGACAGCAGATAAGGTGAAGGTACTGCTTGCGCTTTGCGTCATCCTGGATTTTTGCTACAACAATCCAAAGTCGTTGAAGCTTGAAAGTCATCAGTGGGTCGGGCAGCTCGCGCAGGTACCGCTTTAGCAAAGCAGCGACCTGAACAACAGGCTGGTCCATCAAATTGACATTGTCGCATCCCTCGCGGTCGATCCTCTCCACAAGCTCTGTGAGCCTCTTGATGTTGCCATTCTTTCTGAAGACACCCTCAACTGAAAGATCCATCTTCCTCATCGAGCTGATGATATCATCAATGATGGCAGGGATCTTGAGGGCTCCAGGTCCAACACCGTCCGTCGACTCAGCACCATCCTTTTCAATTATGATCTCCAAGGGTACTCCGAAGATGCCCTTCTTCTTGGCGTTCTTTGGCCTGTCATTCTTGAACGCCTTGCCCAAGTTCTTCCAAAACGTGGGTTGCTTCCTCGATTCGATGAAGCTCAACAGTTCATCCAGGCTGAATTCGTTCTCAACCGCGGGGTGCAGAGTCAGAACCGCCAAGTGTCGAACGATGAAGTACTCTAGACCCGAGAGTTCTGAGAAGTACTTTCTGCCGAGTCGCTGAGGCATGGGGTCACCTGCACGGATTTCAGCCTCTCTGCCGGCGGACTGCGATCTTTGGTGACCCGTGGGATCGGTCGCGGGGGATCGAAAGAGCTCTTGGCGAGGCTTGTACTGTTGCTCCTTGACTTGTTCCGCCGCGACGATTCTCGGGATGTCGTCCAGTGTCAGGGCATCCTGGTGGTTGAACATTTTGTCCGTGGTACCCTCGTCGTTTGGGCCTCTGTCTTCGACAATCGAAAAGCCTCCGTCGGCTCCACCGAGATCCTCGCCGGCCGATCCTGGGCGAACGCTGCGTCCCTCAGGGCCGTCCATGATGCGCGAAGTCCGGGCCTTTCTGAAGCTGGAGGACAGGTGCTTGTCGAGTCGCGTGCTTCTCAACCGGCGAACATCATTCAGCGTGTTCTCGTAGGAAGACTCGCGATTGTGCTCCCGTTGATCCCCAGCGTATGATTTGGAGCGGTTGTCTGAGTTTAGGTAGGGTGCCTCACCGGGGGCCAAAGCTCGGGGTCCCTCGCCTGGGCCAAAGCCATCCATGTTCTGGTCGTCATTCTGCCTAGGCAGGGCACCGCTGCTACGGAGAATGTCCAACAATCTCGCGAGTGCCACCTTCAACAGGAAAACATACTGCTGCAACTTGGTGACATGCTCGAAAGGAGGCATGCCCTCGCTGTTCACACCAAGGCAGTCGCGGCACCAAATTGTCTTGTCGAATGCGTTGTAGCGCGCTTCATCCAGTCTGCGACCAAGCTCCTTGTTGCAGCTTGAGCAGTTCACACATGCAATGTGCCATCGCCTATCAGGGTTCTTTGCGCACTCATCCTCGACTGACTTGTTGCAGAACGCACAGTGATCCGAGTCCTTAGCTGAAAGTCGGGAGTTGCCGGTGATCGCCTGCAGGGTGTTGTCGTCGGGTTTGACCGTATCGAGCTCGCCAAGGTCATCCAAGAATTGGTAAACGCCTTCGGAGCTCTTAGACTCCTTTTCGAGGCGAAGTGCACCTTGCAGACAGATGCGAATGAGGAGCTTGAGGTAGTGAGCGAGACCCGTAACGAGAGACAGCAATTCCTGCGTGACGCCAAGCTTCCGGGCTCCCGTGTCCTGGGTCTTGGACAGAAGAGAGAAGAAAGATACTATCTTTTTGCACAGAAGCTTGGCTTCACGTCCGTACGATAGTCCTGTTTCTGGCCAGTTAGCACGTCTCTAAGACAGAAACCCGGCGAAACAAACCTTTGAGCTTCAACTGATCCATGGACCAGTCGAGGCGGTCAGCGGATTGGAACAGAATCTCAACGTGCCAAATAAACTTCTTAGCGACGAGCACACCGTCGACGTAGGCACCGTTGCTGACATGCAGGAGCATATCCGAGATGCAGGCGGCGGAAGACTCCTCGAAAGTCGACAGAACGCTCCAAATGCGGTAAACCTTCTCCTCCATACGCTCCTCTTCCTCTCTGATAATTTCGCGAGTAGCGGGGTCGTCGGTTTCTTGGGGTATCTCGGGGGTTTCGTTTGGTTGTGTAAGTCGTACGTTCCAGAACTTGTGAATCATGTAACACTCTGGATGCCAGTGTTGGTTCTGGCCATTCCTGAAAATCTCCACGAACTGCTTGAGAATCGCAGTTTGACAGCCGTTGCATCTTTGCGCGAATTGTGTAGAGTAGTGATAGTGGCAGTAAACGTTGCCGTCGTGTTCGTAGTAGCTGTCCTGGGCACCGAAGACGGTAGGACACATCGAGCATGTGAAGTGGTCGACGTGGTACTTGCGATCGAGTGCGGTGATGTAGGAGCCACGCAGAGCCCCTCCACATTGGAAGCAGAGAAGGCCCAGCCTGCGGAAGTAGTCCGTCTCGCAAAGCGGATATTGTCCTTCGCCATTCTCGTCATCGACAGGAAAGAACTTGGAGGCTACAATTTGACCGCAATCCTACGAGAAGCCAGATTAGACAGGTCAGGGGGGCGCAAAGAGCAGTCAAATATACATACCCGACACTTGAAGCAATCCAGATGGAAAGTACCGTCCAATGCGCGTACAAATTGGCCGGTGAGTGGCTCTCCACACTTCTTGCAGGTTCTCTGTTGACCGCTAGCTGAACGCCCGCCTCTTCCCTTGGATCTGCTGCGTTCACCGCTCCGCCTCGAGTCGCTGTCTCTGCCAGGCGTTCTAGGGCCGGGCGACCGTGAGTGTTGCTGTGTGCGATAATTGCTGTTGTCGGGAGTCCTCCTTCCTCCATTCTGCCAACCTCGCTCGCCAGGATACGTGGATTCCATAGAGGCGGGGTGAGCATGGGCATGCAAGCGGTCGTCAGGCGCCCCATGATCGTAATCCGACGCCATGCTTGCGATGGGTGTATTGGTCTGATCTTGTGGTCGGGTTGGGGTCTCTCAACTGGTAGGGCTTCTTGGATTGGAATGCGGCCCGTCAGCCTCGAGTGTCAGACGTGGGAATTGACAGGAAAATATCGGTCGGCATCAGCTGGACCGTGGATTAGTCGGGGTTTCGAGGAGATGGTATGTACTGGGGCGTCGAATTGAAGGGTCGGGTCGTCGGCGTCGTCGTCGTCGTCGCACGGTATGTTTCTGAGCAATAATAAATAAGACGGGTACTGAACGGTCGACGGTACCTCGCGTGGCGGGCGGCGGACGGCAGGCCACGTCGCTGAGCACCGGGCTGAAGAAAATGATGGCGGAGGTGGAAGTCGAAAGTGGTAGTTGGGATTGAACTGGGAGGTGAGTTCGGGTGGCACTCGGGGTCGGGGTCGGGTCAGGGTTGAAGGGTGAGGACGACCTGAGAGGCACCTGCTGCGAGGGCGTGGGTGCAGGTGGTGAGGGTCGGGGGATGGAGACCGGGTTGGGGTCGTCGAGGTTAGGTTGTGGGTTTGTGTACGGCGTTCTGCGCGCTGCGGTAACCTCAAGGCAACGAAAGGTTAGCCCGGGTAAGGTACCTTATTGTACTTATGGCTGCGTAAGGTACCGTTGGCCGGCTTGTGGCAGTGGAGTAGTGCGTTGTTTGGAGCTGAATTCAGCATCCAATATGGGCAAGAACCACAACACGGACGGCGGAGGAAGGGACAGACCGTCGGATGTGTTCAGGGCTGTCTTGCCAGGTCGCGGAGGATTGGAGAAGCGTACAATTCAGTCCCGTCAGTTCAGTGCATGTGCATTTGCCTCCACGAAGGTAGAGGACGGACGTCGGGCCTTGAATCGGGAGACAAGAGCCAGAACCAGAAACAGCGCCAGCTGACGAGGGGGGAAAAGGGGCCGGCCGGGTCGACGCGATCAAAGGAGAGTGGGCAAAGGCGCGTGAATGGTTTTGTTGCGAGGCGTTCGCTGCTGGCCGTAGGGAGATTTAGTGTGGGCTCGATCGGCTGCATCCAAAAACTGGGCAAATCCCAAACCCGGCTGTGCACAGTGGTGCCGTCTGGGTGAGGTAGGGAACCTTTCTAGGTACCCAGTACTTAAGATACCAGGTAGGCGCGAATTATGAGGGACTTGTTCCAAACGGGCTGGAGAGAGAAAGGGAGAGGGGAGAGAGGAGAGAGGGGCAAAAGTAGAAATGAATCGAGGCGTCTCACCTGTTCCTGCCTCAAAGTAGGTTCGCGACGAAGCAAAAGTATGCAAAGACGCGGTGCACCACCTGAGAGCTGTGCCTCGCCGTGTCTTGGCTGTGCGCTGTGTAGTGAGGTAAGGTAAGGTAAGGAAGGTAAGGCAGGCAGTGTACAATGAAATAAAAAGTATGGATGACACGGCATAAGGCAGGTACGGCGGCGGTAAGGCGAAGGCCCTTAGGCACACGGGGGAATGGGAATTGGGAAGTGAGAGTCTGTCTGTCTCCTT
>JAXISO010000266.1:0-55257 GCA_036785465.1 Colletotrichum agaves
TTCTTATTATAAGTATTAAGATCTCTATTATAATAGACCTCTAGTACTTATAAAGAGTATTAATTATTAATATATAGGTTATATTTTAAAAATTCTTAATTAAATATAAGTATATATAACTACTAGTATACTTAAAAATTAATTATATTATAAGAGTATTCCCTATAATAATATATAAAATTTAATTAATAAGTCTAAGTCTTTTAATATAATACTATATAAACTCTTATAGCTTTATATATTCCTTATTACTTAGTACCTCTATAGGAATAATATATACTATTCCTCTAGGTAATATTTATAATATTTTAGGAATAAAGAGTAAATATAGGACTTCTTAAGCTTAAAGTATATTTCCTCTAACTTATACTTATTTATTTAATTTAGGGAAAATAAATAAGAGTAATATATACTCTTAAGACTTAGGCTATTTTTCTTTAAATTAGTATTTTTATTTATTATACTATTAAGAAACCTTATTAAATTTAGTAGTATTTCTTTTATTAATCCCTTAGGTAATCCCTTCTTATTATTATTAAAATTATAATTAGAATTATTACTATCTAATAATATACTACCTAGTTTAGATTTACTATTCTCTTAAAGAAAAACTAGAAATATTTCCTTAGTTTTATTCTACTAGAATATATTAAATAATAGAATAATAATTATAAGGCTTTTTATATAGTATTATATAGTTATTATATAAAAGAAAACTTAGTAGGAATTATACTCTATTTAATCTTAAATTAAATTACTACTAAGTATATTTAAGCCCAAGCCCTTAGGGTTTAATTACTGTGGATATACTGGAGTAACCACAAATTAATTACAATCCACTATATCCCTTAGGTTAGTTCAACTTTTAGTGGAGGCTCGGATAAAGGAGGGTAACAATCCTCAGGTGAGGTTTAGTCTAAACAGGAGACCTCGTCTCTCCTTGTTTTCTCTTTCTCCTTCCATTACCAAGTTCTGCAAACCACCGCCTCAACACGAAGTTCTGAGAGCATAACCGACTAGTTAAGCGGTCGCCCAGTCTGCTGGATGGTTAAGGTTCAGCTGAGAGTAGGGGCTGTTCTCGCTAATTCAGGGGTGACCCAAGGCGTTGGGTCATCCAATGTACTGGGTGGATCCATATGACCTTGTGATATATCTCCAAATACGAGGTCGCGATTGGAATCCTCGCCTCGAAGCATGGTGGGCGGGAAGATCTCCCGAGGAGGCCGATGGTTTCATAGCTCCTTGTGTCCATGGCAGTTCTGACTTACAGTGCTTCAGCGCTTCTTCTCCTACAATCGAAGACTTTGATGATAGTTTACCAGAGGGAGGCATCAGGAAGTCCTGGTTAAAAATTAATGACTAATTCCACAATCAATATAGATACTGGAAGGAACCATAAGACGCATAAGCAAGACTCGTTCATACCAAAAATCTCGATTTCGTTAGAATGCAGATTTAGAGTTGGCGATCGCGGTTAAGTTGCCGCTACTAGGGGTCTCCTTGCGTCAAATCCAGGAGTCCAAAACCCCAGCAAAAGGCGGTTTCATGGCAGCATAAAGGGGTCTTGACCTATCATAGGTATTTAATGTTTTCCAAGCTTACAAGTCACTATTTAATAGATGAACTTATAGCCAAGAATCCGATTGATGATTCTATTTATTCACCATTGGTGGGTTTCTAAGCACAGCCTACTTCTATGGCCATTTTCGGTACATAACCAAGAATGGCTACTTTGGTGACTTTCAAGTCTAAACAAGTTCATCTTTAAGACAAGCAAAACTCTTAGTGAAGTATCTGAAAACATGTGGCATGTGCCCTTTAGCCATGTCCCTTGCAATGCAACGAGCCCACCTTGACAGAAGTCAGACGCAGTCGTCCTCAAAGAATGATAGAATCGTAAGCCCAAGATGGAGACTGAGAAGTATAAAGATGAGGTATCTTCATCCTCGGCCATCCAGTCACACCTTCAGCAGCAGCTGTGGGGCAGGAGCATACGTTGAGAGCGAGATCAGACTTGTTTAGATAGCACGGTGCATGTGTTCGGAAGTTTTGGTGGTGGTTCCTTATTTTTTCCCTTTTTTCCCTTCATCTATACTCGAAGCATTCTGTTACTAAGCATTCCACTTACAACATATGCACTTCTGATGGTTCATGAGAGAAATGCGGCTAGACTTGTATGTCAGTTCATGTTGCTCAAGTCAAATTACTCCCCGATCCACTGTTCGACTTGTGTCTTGTCTTTTGCAAATTTTTAACGAACGATGGAGCCAAGACACCCGCTCAACAGCGACGGGTATCCTGATCATGGCAAACTGCCTTTTCGACTGCTTTATCTCGGTGAGAATCACGGCCAAGCCAGTCAGTTACTAGTTACCACAGATAGTTATCAGCTAGCTGTCTTCTTCCTTGACAGCACTATTGGGATGACGAAACGGCTGTCGAAGACGACCAAACGTAATGGGATGAGCTGGTTCGTCGCTGGTGAGACATGAGGCCATTTGACCGCAAAATTAGTGTTATCGGTAGTGCTTCGGAAGGAATTAAATGAGATGGTGAATTGCAAGCCGTACATCTGGACGACAGAGAGCCGCCAGAAAGAGACCGATCCTACTAAATAGCTCGCATTCTGAGCCCTCGTCGAGGTTGACAGGAGGGCAGAATTGCGTCCTGACGACTATGATTCCGCTGTACTGCTTCGGACTTGTTATCTCCCCGAACTGGCTGATGCCTGGGAGATCCTGAACGGTCAGATAAGCCATTCGAACGACCAGCTTGACATTGAACCCGAAGGTATCCTTGACAACGAAGCTGGAGACAACTGGAACGTTGTTCTTCTTCGCATGCCTTCGATCGTCGATACCTTGCAGCCGTTTCGTGACCCGTCGCTCGAGACGAGCGGCGAATACGAGGGGCCCGAGGCGTGGGCTCAGTCCAATACAGGAGGGCATCCGTGAAGCAACAGACGCACATGTTTGGTGGTGGATGAGGAAGCGGCTGCGTGGACAATTCGTCAGGGTCAAGTGGCTTTGATGTTCACGGGAATATTGCGTTTGGGGATACCATGCTTTGGGCGGACGGCGGGATCGAAGACTTCCTCGGTCGCAAGGAGTTGGGGGTTCACAGCTTTGATGAGATAGTGGGAAGTGATTGTGAGTATGGTTGCGAAAGAGGAGCGCACCTCTTTTAGTTGGCGGTTACGGTGACCACATTTTCAGAGTACTGAGGCTGAGAATATGAGAAGGTGGGTTTGAACTTAGTAGTCTGTGGTTGCGCGACAGCAGCTGCGCGTAGCATGGACGACGGGTCGTATCGTCGCAAGCAGAAGAAACTTTTGTCAGTGAACAGTCTCTGAGTATGGTGGCACTGAGGCTGAGTTGGCGATGTCGCCAAGCTCAGCCACCAGTCAGAACTTTGTCTGATGGCGTCGATCATTATCGCTAGTGGAACGGACTGTGTGAGGAGCCGATTGCCGGGAAAACCAATGGAGCTCGAGGGTTGCCTTCAAACAAGATCTAAATGAAAAGATCGACATTTCAGAGCTCTTACGTTCGACATATTGGTCAGTGGCTCACTTGTTTTCGGAGTGGACTCCGCCGAGCGCTGGGCGTCTTCAACCTTTTCATGAGTCTACTTACTTCAGCAGTGCGTCAAAGATGCAGTCGTCGAGTCGGGCCAGTAATATCAGTTGTCGACGATGCAAGCGACAACGGGCATTGCCCGATGGGCTGAGGGATGAACCTTGAGTAATATGCGCGTGTAAGTGGCTGGCTCGGCGCTGTGAATCATGATGTGGCTTCGCGAGTCACGGGCGGGGAAGCCAAGGGGCCGAATGGAATAATAGACGACAAACCAAAGGACGATGACGCCCTGATCCGGCCCAAGATGAGATGACGCGGGACTGTCGAGATTCTGGATTGATGATCTGTCTTCCGAGGAGCTCCTGCGCTTGTCTGGCAAACCAGACGTCGACACAACCGGTGGTCGACTTCGCCCTATGTTTAGCAGCTTTCCGTCCGGTTCAATGTTTTGTCGACGGCATGGCCCGAAAGTGCCCGGGCATCCGTGATGATGTGGCCATGGCGCCATGGACCGCGCCACGACGATCGCTCTCCTACGTTCTTTTTTTTTTCTCCCTTGCTATAGGACCAAGTAATAACTTGGTTCAAGTACGCGTGCGGCGCTGTCGGCTTCCGAAGGGTACCCTCACATGGCCCGTTGGTCGGGCGGCCCCCATCCGGTGCGGTATCGGGACCCATCCGTTCGAAACCGTGAAAACGTGAAACCGTGAAAACGTGAAAACGTGAAAACGTGAAAACGTGAAAGCGTAACACCCTGGTTCCCTGGTTGTGGAGGGGGCCCCCCCTCTTCGCGGGAATAGACGGGAACGTGATGGAGACGAGGCCCGCCGCCAGTGAGATTTGAGATCGAGGCCCTGGAAGACGATTTACGGCGCGGCGGCGCTACGAGATGCCGAGTGAGGTTGGGCTGGACTGGGCTGGGCTAAGCTGTGTGGTGAGCGATGGTGAGGTGAGTTGAGGCGAGTTGAGATGAGTTGGGATGAGGTCCTGCTCCAAGAGAGCAGAAGCAGAGCCCATCTGACATATTGCATCGCACACCACAATCTTCCCGCGCCCGCTCCCGCAGCGTCACCGATCCGAAGCCCGCGAGTGCCGGCGCTGGGGCGCATGTCTTGGTGTCCAAGACACACCATGAACTTGAAAAAACACCCCCTTCCAGGCGTTCAAGGCCCTCGAACGCCCTTCACCGCAGGTCAGACGGGCGTCTTCCTGGCGAATAGCACGATCTGAGCCCCTGGATGTCCTTATCGCTTCATGGGCGCATGGCATCGAATCATGGGGGCGGTCAATCGATGTTGTTCTTCTTGTCTTGGATTGTTGCCAGGAGGATAGTATACTGAGTTTCTTGGGCTGTGCCGAGGCGACAACGGTAACACAGCCCCCCTAACAAAGTACCTTACCCAATGCAAAAAAGGTAAACCATAAATCGTCCATCCGTTTTTTTTTTCCCCTTTTTTTCCATTTCTTGTTCTTCTTCCTTCTCCCAATCCCCCTTCGGCGCCCCGGCAGATGCCATTTGGCGGGCTGGGCGGATGATGCGTCGCCCTCTATTCCATCGCATGACCGCGCAGCCACCCTGTCCACGTCCGCGGGCTGTTGTTTTATCATCCAGTCAGGGCCGCGGAAGCTGACACCGCCCGTCACATCATGAACAGCGCGATTGTATACCTCAGTACGTATGGAACCAGGGCAGGGCAGGGCAAGGGCGGGGTGCCGCGGCACCGCGGGCGGGAGCTGTTGATGCCGGCCGACGCGGGCGGGTTTTAGGTTGTGTTGTCGTTGGCCGGGCATGACACTTACAACGGTGTCTGTCTCGAGGACAACGGGCTGTCTTAAGGGCTCGATGGGGGGGGAGCCACGCATTCGTAGATGGTATCCATCATGAACGAATTTTCATCTTTTTTTTTTCTTCTTTTCCTCCTCACGTCTCAGTTTGCAAGGGACGTCGAGTCACGAAAACTTGCCGCGTGCGGGAAAAGGTCCAGTCCTTTCTCTCTCACGTGTTTCGGGCCTTCTTTTACGTCCCATCTGAATGATTCAGTTCAAAAGAAGCAAGGAGGGCTAAAAAGGAAGATTTTGTAGAGAGAAAAAAAAAAGAGAAAAGAAATTGCTTGACAGGGCCCCAATTTAACGCCTTGTCCCCGGGCAGCGTCCGGGCCAGACGGAGCTCTCAGCGCACCCTCCCGGCTCCATCCTCATTACTCGTTCTAGCCCGAATTTACCTCACAAAAGGGGTCTTGCAAGTTGTCACTGGTTCGCGACCGTCGAGTACGAATAATACGGTAATTAGTTGGATACACGTTCGTTCTGCCCTGGGCGGAGGAGGGGGTAAAAACAAGGTCACTTACACAATTTGATGACACCCACCCCGTCATCCAAAAAACTCCGTCTGATGGCTCTGGACACAACGCACAAGGTACAGTAAAGGTCTCAGTGACCGCATGAGTAGGGATCGGCCTGGCTCCGTTGGGCGCCGGCGCGCGGGTCTGATCGCCATCGCTTTCTCTGGATTTTAGGGCGCCTCTCGTCTCGAACGATCTGACCTCTAGATTGGTGATCACCGCATAGGGCTTCCGGTACCCGCGGCTTATATAGTGGGCTTGAATCCTCTCCCTTCCTTTGTTTGTTTTTCTCCATCACTGTCTCGGTTCTTGTCTGCTCATCACCGCTCTCGATCTCAACCAAAGGTTCCTTTTTTTCTATAAGACCGGATCCACCGTTACTGTACCACAACATATCCACCTACATACGGGCCACATCCCAAGGATCAAGTACACCCAAGCGCACACCGCACCATTCACAAAACGAGCAACATGTTCGGTCGACAACAACGAAGCTTCCCCAAGAGGAGCGGCTCGGGATATTCCTCCTGGCCCGAGAGCGACAGCGAGGACGACATGATCAGGCCCTGTGCCGCCACGTCCGAGAAGCCCGAGGCGCGGGTCACGATGACCGAGTACGCCCCGTCGCCAGCCCCGAATGTGGAGCAGGCCGGCCACCCGAGGCACTCCCTCACCGGCCGCCGCTCCTCCGCCGACGACGCCGACCTGGAGGAAATGTGGGAGTGCATGCTCGAGCTGCAACAGCGGTATCACTGCTACAACTCGACCCGCATGGAGATTGCCGCAGACAGCGAGGACGCCATGGAGATGATGCGTAGGTTTTTTTTTTCCATGAGTTACCTTCAATCTTGGGTCAATAGACTTACACCCCAGTACAGCCACGCGGGCCTGCATGGACATGCTCAACGACTCCATCGAGTCCCTTCCCGAGGAGGGCTGGAAGAAGCTCAGCAAGTACCTCGTCCCGGAATGCGACGCGTGTCACAAGCCGCAGAAATGGAAATTCTGGAAGCACGCCTGAGTCCGGTGCCTCAAGACGGCGACGTTGTTTTCCCCTTCGGCCATGTGAGGAGCGGGCGGGTTTGGCTCCGATTAGAATGATACCCCCTTATTTGCACACACACAAAAGTTTTTGGATTACGGTTAAGGCAGCTTCATGGGCTCGGCGCGGCGGGTTGGTCATGGACTGGATTCACTCGGGAGGTCTCATTTTTGAAATATTACACACGAAATACCCAATGATTAATATCAACTTCACAACAACCATGTGTGTTCGCAAGCAACTTGCGTAAGTCTCTTTGGCCTGTTCAAGGTGACGCAATTGCCGGGTGGCATTCGCTATGCCGGTACGTGTAGGATTTAGAGCGGGCATTGTTAAAAGTCGCCGACGAGAGGGTCCGATGCTCACAACCTCCGATCACGGATCACGAGTTGCGATCGTCATGGCGTGCGCCGCCCGATGTCACGGGAGAGTGCGCGACTGTGCCGAGTTTCGCATTTATGCATCTTGGTGCGTGGGATCGTCGTCGTGAGTCATCCGGGCAACATCAACAGTATGCTTGGAAACGACTGCCGACAGGGCTGTCTCTCATGTGGTTGCAATATATGACATGTCACAAGACCCATGGGCGCGGAATTCAGTGATAACGTGTGAGTGATGAGAAAAGTGGCAGTGAACCCCGGATGTCGTGATCGGGTCCCGATTACACCGTTTAACCTCATTCGACAGACAAAAACTCTAACTAGATACACTGCAGAAATTGGGAATAACCGCATGC
The DNA here is from genome assembly GCA_036785465.1 of Colletotrichum agaves. Lineage (NCBI taxonomy): Eukaryota > Fungi > Ascomycota > Sordariomycetes > Glomerellales > Glomerellaceae > Colletotrichum > Colletotrichum agaves. The sequence goes on from JAXISO010000266.1 coordinate 7,699, forward strand.
TGGGAGGCATCATGTGACGGACGATCCGTCTTACACCGCCGCCGCAACCTCAGCGGGCCCTTCGGGAAGCTTGCTACCGGCGATGTTACACTGCCGGAACAACCGAATCTCATCCTCAGCAAACGCCCCGACGACGGAGTGAATGAGGCCGCGGTTGTGGAAGATGACAAAGTCGCCCTGCTCCCAATCGTGCGCGTAGACGTTCTTGGGCGAGATGGCCGGCCTCTGCAGCCGATGCACCGTCTCGCGCACCTCGGCGAGGTCCTCCACCACGGTGCCGTCGGCCAAGTGCAGCTTCCGCACCGCGGACGGGTGGACCTGCAGCGCGAGCCGGCCCGTGACGGGGTTCCGCCAGCACATGGGCAGGATCTGGATCTTTTCCTGCTCGACGGGCGGGAGGTCGTCGAGGGGCACCTCCTTGCCTTCCGACACGAGCCCGAGGCCGTCGGAGCGGGACTTTGCGCCGCTCATCCACACGTACGGGTGAGGCGCGTACTCGACCTTTGTGGTGCGCACGAACTCCTGGTCGGCGGGGGAGAGGCCGTCGTACATGGCGTAGCCCGACACGAAGGCCGTCGTGCCCAGGGGGACGGTCATCTCCTCGTTGCTGCCGTCGTCGTAGCGGAGGGTCTGCTTGCGACCGCCCGGGACGCGGACGGCGAGGAGGGTCGTGGCGACGGGCGGCGCGAGGCCGTAGAGGGCGGCGTCGATGTGCCAGCGGTAGAAGCGGGTGAAGCGGAGGTCGTCTTCCGCGGGGATGGTCGTGGCGTGGAAGGTGCGGTGGTGGGGGTGGCGGAGCTGGATGTTCTCGAGGCCCTCGTACTCCTTCACGAACCCGTTGCCGATGACCTGCACCTGGGGCTGGTGGGGGATGGTTTTGAGGTCCGGGTGGAGGATGGAACGCTTTGCGTCGAGCGTCTTGCCGTGGCCGTAGTTTGCGCCGGCGTCCGGGTCGAAGCGTTGGGTGATGGCGTACTGCGCCTTGGGGGACACGTGGCTTTGGTTCTTGAAGACTAGGACTTGGTGCTTGAAGAGGGCTTCACGGATGATTTCAAAGTCGGCATCTGAGGGAGGCCGTCAGTTTTCGGGTTCGAAATAGCTGAGAAGTTTGAATGAGCTTACCAAAGGAGGTTACCGATTTCACGGGTATTCTCCCAATACTTGAATAATATCATTTTGGCCGTCACTCGTGGTTTTCACTACTTTCTTACCGGTGATGTTTTCAATGTCCGCGTTGGAGACGGCGGCTCCGAAATCAATGGCTGAGCCCTCAGCAGGGGCTAGCGGTGTGACTGTTATTTGTGAAATCATGCTGGTCGAGGCGAACGGCAGGTTTTTGGTCTTAAGCAGAACCCGTATGGGTGAAAGTTGCCAAACAAGTTTCCAGCAACGGAGAGGAACTTGGTGTTTCTATATGTGGCAAGAAATGTTAGTGAGAGGATTGTGGATGCACGGAAGCCGCCGACAGCCATGCGCCTTCTTATCTCCTCGGTTTGCCCCGCCCCAGATATCAGATAACGCTAGTGGCGGGGACTCTAGATATGTAAGATGCTCACGTGAAACAATGACATGCGTCTTCCCGGGGAGCTCAACCAAGAATAAGCACACAGAGGGGACATAGATTAGATTAATATGCTCATGGTCTTGCTTATCGATTGGTCGTTGAGCTAAGGTGCTTGCTTCTTCGGTTTTACGCTCCAAAGCCGAACCGCGAGTCAAAGCCCCGCCAGAGCCTTATTGTCCACCCCGGGCGCTTTGTTGCGCCTCAATTGCTGATCCGGGCGCCGAGTCCGAAGAAGGTTTCTTAGCTTGCCGTCTTCCCGTGACTATGCGGGATCATTTGTTATCGCGTCGCTGTGTTGCAGGGTTTCCGGAGCACCGGTCTCTGGGCTCTTAGCGAATTGTCCGAGTCGCGGCGCCGAAGATACGGCTGCCCGGCGCGTTTGGAGATTGCTCCGCCGGCATATCGGTCCTGGACGGCCTTCAGAGAGTCCGCAGATGCTTCGTGCTACATGCTTGACATACTGCTCTAGGCCTCCATCAGGACCGAGAGCAGGCCGCCCGCGCTGATGCCACAGTGCACATACCAATTCGGACGTGATATGTTGTCTTCGAATCAGGGTATCCCTTCAGTACTTCTTGACTTTGTCCAACCATTCCTTGGAAGCCTTGTGGCCGTCGTGCGCTTTTCGGAAGAGCATGCGCTCCCATTCGTCCAAGCCGCGAAGAAAGCCTTCGCTCGAGCCACCCACGCCGTCATCGCCTCCTTTGCGAGCGTGGAGGCCGATTTCGGCTGCTCGCGTGACGAACGTCTTCCTCATCACCTCGCTCAGCTCGCGCTCGTCGAACAGGTCGAGGATCCTGGTGCCGAGGCCGTAGAAGTGAGCGCTCTGGTCTCGGACGGGAACCGCTCGCGGGTCGGCCTTGAGAGCTTGAACGACCTGGTTCGACAGGGCCGAGGGCAGGTTCAGCGTCACGGGCGCCTTGGCATCTTCGCCCGTACTGGCGAGGGCAAGCATCTCGGCCAGCCAGAGCGGGAGGGAGATTTGGGTACCGGCCTTGAGAGTGTGGCTTGGGTTGTTGTCGAGGTAGCCCAGGTCTGCGGCATCGATTTCGAATTTGCAAGGCACTTTCTGCGTGTCGTCAGCAGCTGGTCTACAACGTGCAGTAAAGGAGACACGGCATGAAGATCTAGCCGTAGACGTACCTCTGCGTCCGTAAGGATGGAGTCGATGTCGTAGTACGACATTTTGAAGACACTGCAGACAGAGCTCGGCCCCGTTGTCAGCGAGAGTTGCAGTCGTCACTTGCGACTTGACCATGTCACTGGAAAGCTCGACGCGTCGGGTCGGATGCCCTGTTGACGCGCCTTCCACTCCCACCCCGCCATTGTGGCTTTGCGATGGGGCACATGCATGTGGCGTGTGCTTATAGCTCAGCCAATAAACATGGCGGGATTATGTACTATGATAAGAATCAGAACGCTTGAAGCGGGAGGTGACAAGGTCCCCACTTTATCTGTATGACGACATTCTTCTTTCATTCGCAGAAACGGAAAGAACGCTTCAGCGAGACGTGGAGCGAGCCAGCAGCTCGGCAACCCGCTGGCAGCTTTTCTGGAGATCCGAGCTCCCTCACGTAATAGCCGACCGAACCTCCCGCAATTGACATCATCCTGAAGTTGCAATTGCACCCCAATCTGTCAACCACCATCTTCGAAGTGATCAGTCAAAGGGTATATACTACCGTCTGTTCCTGTTCGCGATCTCTCAGACGCCCATTGTTTTCTAGCAGCACCAATTGACACAACAAACCAGACATAGGAACACGCAAAAATGTCGTCCACCCTCCTTCGAACCGCGCCCGTCCTCCGCACAGCTCTGCGAGCTGGCGCCGCTAAGCCTGCTGCTGCAGCCATGGGCACCAGCTTCGTTCGCGGCAAGGCTACGCTGCCGGACATTTCTTGTGAGTAGCGTCGATGATAGCTGTCTAGAGACTAGCGATCGCAGTACTGATGACCTGAGCCGTTTTCTCCAGACGACTATGGCGCTCTCGAGCCGTACATCTCCGCTCAGATCATGGAGCTTCACCACTCCAAGCACCACCAAACCTACATCAACGGCCTCAACACCGCGCTCGAGACCGTCGATGAAGCCAAGGCGAAGGGTGACTTCGCCAAGGCTGCTGCCCAGGCCCCGCTGATCAACTTCCACGGCGGTGGCCACATCAACCACACCCTCTTCTGGGAGAACCTCGCTCCCGCCAGCCGTGACGGCGGTGGTGAGCCTGATGGCAAGCTTGCAGTACGTGCATCAACCCGTGTCTGACTTGGAACAACCACGACTGACCGCCCCACAGCAAGCCATCACCAAGGACTTCGGCTCCTTCGAGACTCTGCGCAAGCAGATCAACACCTCCCTGGCTGGAATCCAGGGCAGCGGCTGGGCATGGCTCGTGAAGGACAAGACTAGCGGCACCCTCGGTGTTGTCACCCGCGCCAACCAGGACCCCGTCACCGGCAACCTGGAGCCCCTCCTCGGAATCGACGCTTGGGAGCACGCCTACTACCTGCAGTACCAGAACCGCAAGGCCGAGTACTTCGACGCCATCTGGAACGTTGTCAACTGGAAGACCGTTGCCAAGCGCTTCGAGAAATAAGTGACGATAACGATAAATGTACAATAATAGTTGTTGATACCTCGAAAGAATTGACGCATGGCGTTTGGTCAGTCCATGGATTGGGGCCTGTGACTTGAGCTTGAATTCGATCGGACAAAATAGCTGATAGGAGTGTAAACAGGGCTTCAATATTCTAGCTCAGCCATGAATCGAATAAAAAGGTTTTAGCGCTGCGTCAAAATCTCCATCCAAAGCTGAATTTCGCACAGCTGATTATTATCTTGTCCGGGATAGCAAAACATTCTTGTAATCTCGCTTTCGACGCCAAAACTCGCTAATAGCCTTCACGCATGATTTGCTAATCAGAATCTGGCAGAAGACTACTTACTATTCTTGTAGGGGTCAAGATGTGAGCCTCCCACGCAGCGAGGAGACAAGACCGTACATTGATGACCTGACCGAAAACCCATTTACAGCTAGACGGCAATCTTTCGAACCTCTCAGAGTCAAAAACGTAACGCACATTACACCCAACACCAGAGCACCTACGGAATAGCAACGAAGCCCATGTCCGTCCACAAATCGCCGTCAAAGTGTACGTGCTTCAACCTCTTCCCGGCCTGGAAGAAGCAATGACTCAAATCATGCGCCGGCTCCAGCGGAACCTCGGGAATCTTCGCAGATGAAGCAGTCACGCAAGCCAGATGCGTCGGGTTATCGGCCCCATCAAACACAGGATCCGTCTCCGGACCTTTCCAGCCCTCGCCGTCATTCTCGTACACATACGAGATCTTGCCGCCGCCCTTGGAGTCCTGATACAAAACCCACGTGTTGACCGCGCTCGACGCCTGGCCCCCTACGTCGCCACGGGCCACGGCAAAACCCGCCATCGTGAAGTTCGAATCGACCGTGACGGGTAGCTCACCGGAGGATGTGAGTTGCTGGCCGCCGGAAGATCGATCATGGTTGCGGAGACGGCCGCTGGTGTCGCGGTAGATTATGCGCGCGCTCGAGGCTGCTGTGAGGTCCCCGGCGGAATGCGTCGATTCTCTCGGGAAGATGGCCAGAGCTGAGCCGGGGGAGGCTGTGACGCCCACTACTCTTCTCGGCTCCTGGAAGCCTGGCGACCTGTAGCTGAAGGCGACCTCCATCACATCCCCGTCGCTGGCTTGCAGGACTATGGAAGGCCAGTATGCCGCCATTTGGGACCCGCTGTTGCTTATCATCCACCCTCTGCCACCGACACTGTCGCTCTTGCCTCCGCTGGTGAACCCCTCTCTCCAGTTTACACCCAAGATCTCATCTTGCGATCCGAGGTAGAAGAGCTCTGCTTGGGGGAGAACCGGCAGCGGCTTTTACGAATCACTTGTCAGCATGTTTCTTTTACCTGCGGTAGGAATCTCTACTCGTGACTTACATCCGGTTTCGTCCACAACTGCCCGGCTCCAAGGGGCGACCCGGCTTTCGGCGCCGCATCGACCGCCAACGGTGCGGTCCAGTTTTGGTAGATGGACATGTACTGCAGCCGCCTCAACGCCGTGTCTGGGCCCTGAACCCAGACCTGGAGGGTGATGTCGGTGCCGTACCGCCACCCGACAGCCGCCAAACCCGAGTTATCCATAATCTTTGTGGCGCTCGTCGACGGTGTGGTGCCGGCGGAACCCGGTAGAGCAGCCGCCGACTCCTGGTCGTGGTTCCGGTCGGACGTGATCTTCCAGCCTGCTACGCCGCCGATGACGCCGGCGAGGACGAATATGACGAGTCCTCCCAGCCCGACCGGCAGCCACGATTTGCGACGCGAGGAATTGTCGTTGGCGGGTGCCTGGGCTGTCCCGTTTCCGTTTGCGTAGCCGTGACGGCCCGCCAACTCGTACCCGTTTCCTGCTAATATCTTGGGCTCCTGTGACAGATGGTGGCCTGGAGCCGAGCCAGCATTCGACGTCGATGTCCAGTTGTTGGAATAGCTGTCTATCGGGATTGGTGGGTTATCGTAATGCGAAGTGACTTCAAGCCCGGGCTGGGCTGTCCTTCCTGTCCGGTCCATCTTGGAGTAGGAGATGAAATGTGTGTGAAAAGATTGCTGAGGGCGAGGCTTTCACCAAATATGCTTCATTTTCCGTCGTAGGTTTGAGTATCTCAGAGTTGAAGAAACATCACAGATTTATGGGCAACGAACGAACCGGGCGGGGGGGGGGGGATGGGGGCCATTGAACGTATGTCACACGGCCGGGTACAGGGAGTATAGGAGCAAAGTCGTCTATTGGGCCAGAAATGAGGCTACGGGTGCGCAGTTCTATATATACAACTCCGCAGGAGCAGGCTGTCGGGGCTTGGGCTAAAGGCCTACATCCGGGGAAACGAGATAGGTGAAAGGCACCTTATTATATATGGACTTTTGGTTGTTGAGAGTGGTACCAGACCAGACGACTGTCAATCACGGTGTGAAGTGGCTCAAGAAGTGCGACGAACATCCCCATTGCGGGGAGGTTGAAGCCCGACTACCATTCCGCCTACTGGATGTCGGTACCAAGGGCTCAAGCCACTTCATCAAGCTCGTTGAGCCGGGACCATGGCGTATCAGGCAACTATACATCACACTCAGCTACTGCTGGGGACTCGATGCGAAACAATCTTACGGCGACCGAGGAGACGATGCAAGCTCGCAAGAACGGCATCGACATCAACGTCCCTCCACAGCCTTCCAAGATGCTGTAACCATTACCCGTATGCTCGGGGTCAAGTATCTGTGGATCGACGGCTTGCGCATCTGTCAGAACGACCTGAGGGATTGGGAGCGGGAGTCGGCTCGGACGGCGGCCGTATACTCCAACTCGTATCTGACGTTGGCAGCGGCAGAATCACCAGATGTAAACGGGGGTCTGCTGTCTCCACGGCTGCCGAGGTCCTACCTCAAGCTTCCTCGTGGCGAGGGACGTCATATCCTCGCTTCCGCTCTGCCTCTTGATGAAGAAGTCAACCACGACAACCACCTTTGGATGAAGGAAGGACCGCTAACGATAAGAGCGTGGGGCTTCCAATAGAGGGTCCTCTCGCGGAGAATCTTGCACTTCACGACTGAGCAGATGTGCTGGGAATGTCTCGAAGGATTTGAAGCCGAGGAGGGCCTGAAACTGTTTTACCGCCTGCCCTTTGTCAACGACATTAGCGATTTGGTCAACTACACTGATAACTCTGCGAAACGCAGTCTCGATAAAGAAGTCGGCGATGGTCCTAGTTCAGCACTGAAGAAGTGGCACGGTCTGCTTTGGGATTACGGACCTCGAGAAATGACGAACCCGGCAGAGAGGTTGCCAGTAACCTCTGGGATAGCCAGGTCCGTGAGGGAGATTCTCAAAGACGACTGTTTGGCAGGCTTATGGCGTCGCTCACTGATCGAAGACTTGTATTGGCAGGCTCTCGTGGTCGATGGAGGTATACGCTCTTATACTTGTCCACAAGTACGGATCCCCGCGTAAGCCTGACCCTGAAAAGAGCAACCCGTACATACACGGCGTGTACGTTACCCTGCGCCGGAAAGACCAGGATTTATGGAGAGGAGGGGCTATATGCTGGGGGGGACTGAAATGCTTTGGGCCGGACGAGATGGCTTCCTCGAGAGCTGCTGTGAGCATAGCCTGATTCCATCTGTGTGAAGATATTGCATCGGGCCTTTCCAATTGAACTGGTACGAATTCCATGACTGAGCCCGTTGTCCTGAACGCCTGCTGATCTCGGACACGGCACCCTGAGATAATCAGCCCGGTGACCGCCGAGATCTACCGCAATGTGTGTTGGCTTGGGGGAATGGGGAAAGGTCATAATCAGCGTGGTGCGAACCTTTTCAAAGTCGGGCGACCAATCGGCTGCAGAGGTTGCTGCGACAATAGGATCTCATCAGTTCTCGGCCATGTCAATAATGATATGAGAAAACCAACCAGCCTTCCACTCCCACGAGAATGAACAAGTTGTTTCGATTCTCATTCGTGGCCGGAACTCGCTGCACGGCCAAAAGACCGCTTCATGATCCCAGCCACATGCCGTTGACTGGCTGCACAAGTCAGGTGCGTAGTTGTCGTCGTTCGTACTGGCCGGCTTCCCTCATGGTTGCTCAGCTCTGGTCAGCGCTACAGCAGCATCCGCTTCATTTTTGAGGCAAAGTGCAAAAAGAGGCTTTTCCACATCGTAAGCTGCGACGCATCCCGAAGACTATTACTATGCGGCTGGTTACTCGAAACGTTCGAGATCTACTAAAGGGGTGTCGAGTCTCATCTACTTCGTTCTACTCTTTTTGTCTTTCACTTCAGACATCATACGCCTCCGATAGCTACCGAGCACTCCAGAGTACAACATGTCGCATATTTATATGATTGCCACTGGTGCTGTCATCCTCGGCGGTGACGCGACTCTCGGCCAGGCTGTCAGTGACACTCACTCATTCGATGTCTGATCAAAGAGTAACTAACCTTTGTTTGACGAAAGCAGCGTGGCCAGTATCATTCCGAGCTGCGAGACCAGAATGACGCAGAAGAAGAAAGCTCCGGCGAGAATTCCACCTGCCGAGGACGTGGGGGTTACGAAACTACCTAGCACACATGCAACAAACCAGCTGGTGGTCCGATGGGCTGAAGTGCTGTCCTTGCTGTTCGGGCATTCGCGACGGTCAACGATGTGATTAGAGTAGTTGATAACATACGAATATATAGGATTCGTCCCAAGTGATGCAGTTCCAGTAAACCCACAAGGTCCTATATAAATATACCCGGTGCCGACGCTAAATCCGAATCACGGTGGTACCAGTCCCAAAGGTTGATGCCGTTTTCCCCTTTTCTTGTTGTTTCAACTTCGGCGTTATTTCCGAGTCAGTATCACATGTTTTGAACGATATGTCAAAGCTCGGCGCAGACTTCGGTGCAGAAACCGCCTCGTAATCATGTTTACTAAGCTGGCGGCAACGATTTGTTTCTTTCTGGGGATTCCTTCGCCACTCAAACAGCCGTGATGGCTCCTTAGGGCGTGTCTGAGAAGAAGCGTCTCCCATGCGCACGTAACATTGTAAACAGGACCACTTCCGCCATTCCCCAGCTTTCGATGTTGTCCGTTCGAGGGACTTTATGAACGCGCCTCTGCGTTATGAAAAGGACATTGCTTCTGCTTCCTGCAGATACTCCCAGATCCCCGCAAAAGTGCTGGACGGTTGGAAGCCTGACAGGAAGTCAAGAGCCCCATCGCCGAGAATTCGGACCCGGACTGGTAGTTTTGTCAATTTATCCGCTGAAGCATGAGATGAGACTCGGAAGTGTGAACACGACCACTAGGAAGACTACTAACCATTCCTCGAAACGCGAGGTCGATGACAAGACGGTGCCGCAAGTTGGCACGAGCATCGATGCCAAGAAACTGAGCGTTGCAAGAGCTCGGCAGAAACAACCGAGCGCGAAGGGCGTCGTGGGATGATAACCGAGGTCAGTCAACAGTGTGGTCTCATCTTTGAGCTCAATTGCCGAGTGATGAGTCGGCATCGTGTACCGGGCGTCAGCTGAGTCCCCCGCAAAACCTCACCAGTAGCCGATAGAAGTAACCCTCCTGGTGGAGTGGCCGAAGATCCAGACGCGCGTTCATCTTAGTGAGCTCGACCACACGGCCGACAAGCTTGGCGAAATCCGATTGTGTCGTCTTGTGTGGCCTTTCAGCCGCCTACCGCTTCCTCGCACCGGGCTTAGTCCATTCAGCTGCTCTAGAAATCGTTGATCTGAGCCAGTCCGAAGTCATTTTTCTTCCGCGAAATCACTTCGTATGAAATCCATTGACCGGGGAGGCATTTTGCATGAATATGTTGTGAGATACTCTTCATTACATCGTCTAGCTCCTAAACCGGCCTCGTCCTGTCATGGCACCGTGAGGCAGTGGTCTGGTCTCTGTGGATGTGCCGGTTCCGACCGCCATACTCGGATTTCGACCGTCTTACTGATCCCTCCCACGGGGTTCACCGTCTCTAGTTGGTCAGGGCTGGCGTCGGATCTCGACCTCAGTCGTGATGGTGCTGTGCTGAGGATGTTCTCCTTTGAGCTTGCCCTTCTACCACCGGATACCTCGACGACCCTCTGGCTCTGCTGCGTTACCGGGTCCCAGTCTTCCGGTTTTCTGGCCGACGTGAACCCTCGTAACGCGGGACGGCTGGGACGACGAGCCGGATCGTAACCCTGTGTCGTGAAGACAAGTTTCGACGCCAGTATGTCGATGCTGCACTGGTTAGCATGCAGAGAGAGAGAGAGAGAGTCCTCTTGACGGTTTTTCCATCTCGTCGTTGGTTATACTCACAACATCACAACCGGGAAGAGACATTCCAGCGTGTACGCGAAACGATCCAGTTGACTGGCCGCGTTCGTCGCGCTCTGGGCTGCCATCTGGAAAGAATACGTAATGGCCCTCATGGTTCCGAGCACGGCAAGCGTCGCAAGCCGGACCTCGGTGCTTCGCACGAGGTATTTGAAAAGACCGCCCTTCAGGGCCGCTCTGATCGATGTCGACTTCACCTCGGCAAACGTCTTCAGCAGGAAAAACGCGCTCAGACACTCCAGCGAGGCGATCAGGACGAAATACGCGATGTGGAGGTTGTTCACCGTGCTTTGGAAGTTCGTGTTCCCCCTGAGGATGAACTTGACGCGGGAGACGGCGATCATGATCCGCAAGGCGACGAGCGCGGCCACCATGATCCAGAAGAGACCGTTGAACACCCTCCACCTCCGGCCCTCGAGTATCCTCCGGAGCAGGACGTAGCTGTAAAAGGAGAGGCCGACCTCTTGTATCTGCACGCGTCGGTCAGTTTGGCGCCCGGCGGGGAAATAAAGAGAAAAAGAAGCAAAAAGAAGCAATGCTCCTACGTGACCCACCATCCAGAACAGGTCGCCGAATGCCGACGCGGTCGCCTTGCTCCTGAGCGTGTATCCCTCATCGTAGTACGCGTAGTAACACAGCCCGTTGGCGATGGCTCCGGCGGCCGACGATATAATCGGGACGGCGGTGATTTGCGAGAGCGTCGTGATACCGACGATGAGGAGGCCGAAGAGGACGTTGGCGGCGCCGATGGTGCTCAGGATCGACCAGCTCAGCTCGAAGTAGACTGGTAGTATTGGCGTCGACATGGTGCCGACGATGAACCTGCTGAGTGGCTGCCGGGCTGACGCATGGCGTGCCGGGGGGCATACGAGGTGGGCAGACGATATATGATCGCGGCGGTAGGGAAGCGGCTGATCGAAGGCTTATAATTGACTCAAACCTTGCGTGTCAGCACCACGTGCCTCTCGTCCAGCGACGCAAACACCACAGCCGTTGGTTCTGGGGATCCATCGACGAGACTGAGGAGGAAACAAGACGGGAGCCTCCACGAGGCGGACGTGGCCGGCGAGCGGAGAGGGATCTTGCTTGGAAGACGGCCGTGGGCACTCCTTGCCCGAGTCCCCCTCATGGAAACTTTCTAGGCCAGCGACCTAGGCCTCGAGGACCCTTCTTTTGCTGGATTTTGTCGGCGAAAGGTTTCGGTTACCAGGATGCGGTGCCCGACAAGCTCTGGAACGGGGAGAATATGTGAATGATCCAACGTGCATTATTCGCACCAGACATGGCCACGTTTCTGCCGAGCTAGGTTTGCATACTCAAGAGAAACATGGGCACATCTTCCGCATAGCTATTGAATGACTCGACGAGCAGTTTATGTATTCGGAGAGCCGTAGTAGAACGCAGGTTGACACGACTGCACGGCCAATTGACTTATCAATGAGTTGAACCCAGAAATCTGGATGATGGGGGAGCATATCGCATCGTGGAATGGGACGGACGTCCTGTCTCCCGTCCGACCAGACGAGGTTCTTGGGTCTCGGGACCAACTCGTCGTGCCGCATTCCAAACCTGAGAGGGCTGGGAGAGCTTCTCGAAGGCCTGAGATTGTTTACCCAGCGGTACGTTTGCGAGTTTCCCGAAAGCTTAATGTCAAACCTCGTCCCAGAAGATGCCGACAGGGCCCTTGCGCGATGATGTGCGAAGCTGCTTTCTCCGCTCAAAACGCGGGAATGGAATGGCGACCGGGGTTAAGGAGGGACCATGGTAATAGCGAGTTCAAACGTCCTCCACCGGCCATCGGGTGGTCGGGGTTGGGAGAGCGAACCATTAGCCGCTTGGTAATAAGCGAAGCTGGTCCCTGAGATGTGAGTGAGTATGACGGCATTGACATGTAAGATCAACGAAACGAGTACGCAAGATTGACCTTGGATTGAAGCAGAAACAACGGGGCCTGGAGCCATGCCGGCTTCAACTCGACGCACAAAAGGCTCACTTCTCGTTAAATGTCTGGACTGGTCATGCGCGTTTGGCGCTTCGAACGGCCTTGGGGTATTGACTTCGCCGGCGTATGGAATCTTGGCGCATTGAATTGACCGGTTGGAACACGTACTCACTCCGGGTATATCTGTCCAACTAAAGTGGAAAAGTACGAAAAGCATTGGATAAACTAGGATTCATCATTTGCCAGGTCCTGCGATGGAAGACGTGACTCGCGTATTGCTTATGCTTCTGCTGTTTTCGCGTCTTCGTCTGATGAAGTGAACTCAGCCACAGGCGCAATCGAATAAGATGCTAAAGTGCAAAACATTGTTTCTACCGTGGTCTAGTAAACTATCAAATGAGTCGAAAAGGCGCAGGTGAACTGGGGGAAGTTTGGACTTTGGGGGTGAAGTCCCTGCATGCCGGTTTCTCTACCCGTACATGGTTTTGCTGGGCCTGAAGACCTCATGCACCGGGGAAACCGGCCAATGTTCCGGTTGGGTTCATTCACGCTGGATCGTAGGATGACACAAGCTGTTCGCATTGTATCGCAGGAGCAGACTGGAAATGTGGTGAATCGTTGATCTCATTTATCATATAACCCAAGTGCCAAAGCGCAAGCTCCTGGTCCTGTTAACTTAACAATCCTCCCCAAGACGCCCTCGCTGATTGATACAGAAGCAGAAGCTCAAGGAAACCCTGAATAATGTCGCCGATACCTAGAAGTCCGCGAGAACGGGTTATCCTGTTCCACATCCAAACGCCATGCAGTCTCTCTACGCCAAAAAAATGAAGAAACAACGATCAACTTTTCCCGGGCGCCAAAACCGCCTCAGACCATCGCGAGCCCCAGAGATTGCGCCCTCGAGCTGTGTGCCACAGACGCGTCGTCCACGCCCGAGAATCCGCTCTCCGACTCGAGGGCCGACAAGGCGGGTTCGCTGTCCATACCGAACGTCCTCCAATCGACGTCGAAGTCGTCTCCCCCGGTCCCGAGCAGGTCCTGTTGGCCATTCACTGCCATCCCGGAACCCGCGCTCTGCGTCGTCGACGAGGCCAGGTTCGAGTGGACCAGGTTCTGCGCGGCGCCGGAGATGTACTCCTCGATGTACGAGCACCCGCACCCGCCGTGTTCGAGGACCATGTTCTTCAGCATGAGGATCTCGCTGCGCAGCAGGGCGGCCTCGGAGTGCAGCGTCTTGTTGATGTTCTCCGCCATGCTCTCCTCCTCCTGCAGCCTCTCGATCCCCTTCTGCTTCTTCTTCCGACACTTGTAGGCGGCCTCGCGGTTGCGGGCGCGGATGCGGTCCTTCTTGTCGTCGACGGCGCCTTTCCCGAGCGACGGGTCGTCGGCACCGCTGGCCGAGGCGGTGGAGGCTCGCCGCGCGGCCGCGGCGGCGGCGGCCTTCTTCTTGTGCTGTTGCGTCTTGGCGGCCGCCGTCGGCGTCTCCTTGGCCGCGTTTGCTGCGCGCGTGACCCGAGTGTCCCGGTCCCGGGCGTCGGACTCGGAGAGACGGGGCCTGCCCCTGCGACGCTTGGGCGAGTCGGTTGTTTTTGTTGCCGACTCGGTCGTTTGCATCGGCTTCGCTTTCTCTCCCCCGCCGCCGGCCGAGTTGAGAAGAATGACGGGATCGATGGGAGGCGTCGTGGTGCTCGGTCGGGGGGACGTGATGGACGTCGCGGGCGACGACAGAGCGTTGCTGGCAGGCGAATGCTGCCATCCTCGAGAACTGCTTGACGAGGAGTCGGAGACGACTAGGGGCGGTGCCCGGGAGAGCGAGCTCAACTCTCCAGGGGCGACGAACGCCGGCTGCGACAGGTTGTTCGCATCGTTTCCCGGCTCGATGTTTAGCTGCTGTCGTCGTTCGTTCTGGTGGTGGTGATGATGATGTTGTTGATGTTGTTGTTGCTGCTGCTGCTGCTGTTGCTGTTGTAGCTGCTGCAGCGCTTTTACATCTGTCGGAAAGACGAAGTTGTTAGGGAGTAGTTCAAAAAGTGCGTTACGAGGTAACCCACTTTGTTGAAGTGTACTCACACCTGCAGAGCAAAAGTCCATGGTTGTTCGAAACTATGTGCTTGCTGCTGAAGTCGTATTGCTGGAGGGGCAGACCAATTGAGTTTACCGGGATATTGTATAGGTTTGGGGGGGTCCTGGAATAGCGTCGTCACGACAAGTGGCGGTGCGAGGATGCCAACTTCTTTTGCAGGGGGCGTTGCGATGATGGAAGGATTCAGTCGAGTTCATCAATCCTTATCAGAGACGAATCCAAATACACTCAAAAGTTGTTCTAACGTGAATATGAAAGGACGTTCAAGACAGTCACGGGGGAAGGGGGGCTCGTACATAGGTTATGAAGGTGGCGGACGAGAAGGGAGTCTCGCATTCTTATACGACCTAGTACAAATCCATCCACAGCCTTTGGGATCGCGGGCAGCAAGTTGGAACCGCCCTCCCCTAAGCCCCGGTCTCTCTGCGATGAGCATGCCACAAGCACAGCTAGAACAAACACCAGGACAGTAATGCAACACGGTGGGAAATGGCCTGGGCGTGTGCCAGCAAAACAGAGCCAGATTGGATCAGAGCGAGAAATTGATGTTCAGAGGAGCAGCCGGGCCAATCAGACGGCACAATTCAGTCCCAACATGGTCGCCGAGCTACACTACGGATACGGTGCCGGGGGGGTTGTGTATGGGGGGAGAGGAGGGGAGGGGGGTTCGTCATGGAGATGCATCCAACTTGGCGTCATGGCACAATGGGATAACATTCTACCACACGTAGTACATGTGGTGCCACTAACAGCCATTGATAGGGAGACGAAGGGCGTTTGGGAACTAACGACTGTACGATGACGACTTTGCTCCCTTGGGACGCCGTGTCCATGTCCTGTTTTCGTTGTGTCAAGTGAGGGGGGGGAGCCGGAGGTGACCTCCGGCGAGCCTTCAATAACACCTCATTGGGCCGCCACCGGCCGGAATCCCGTCCGGGTCACCGACAAGTCATCGTAACGGTCATCATAGCCCCCGCCGAGGCCTGAAGAACCCATGGAGTGATCGGCCGGGACCCTCTGCTTCATATATCACATATCACAGTATACTAGTTGCAGTAGACGGTCCCGATTTTGAGGTCGAACACTCTGGAATGCTGGTCAGGTATTCCCGGTTTGTCCAGGCACAGGCACATGGGATGGTCCGCAAGGGCTTGCTCATTCTTGTATCATTCATCCACCTTTTTTCCCTTCCGGTGCCCGCATCTATACATATTTCTTGCTCGAGATGTGGCGACGGCGCAGCTCGCCTGTTCGGCATCCACTCAGAAGCCCCAGAGCAATGCACGTCCGTCTTCTCCGCGACTCGGTGAGGGCCAATTGGTTAGGACGAAAACGAAATTGTGGCTTCCGAGGTGGCGAGAGTTACCTTGAGGTTGTCCAGACCGCGGGCGGGCATGGATGAGCCACACAAGCGCCGCCATTTGCAGCATTTGGAGGGGGAGCTTTTGATCATCCATCTGCCGCCGCCAGTAGAATTCAACACATAATTAGCTAGCCGATAACATTCAACATTCTGAAAGGCCTCCTCCACCTCTCCAGCTATCGAGGAACCCTGACGGCAGCCCTGAACCCTGGCATCCATGCACCCGAGTTGACTAATTCCTAGGGTAGGCCGCGCAGCCATGTTATTTACTATACTTTTCCAAACTCAATTGATGCTCTCGACGCTCCGTGTCGGCGGGCTCAACTCCGATGGGCTTTTCGAATCTCGATCTGTGACAATCCCATCCTAGAGCCACCCAGCTGTACCAGATCTGTGCCGGAGTAAACCCTCCTGGAATTCTTGCATCGACTGTCAACCTGTTGTTGAATTGTCTTCTCTCAGCTCTCCACCCGCCTGGGTCTGAATCTCACGCCTCCCATCGTTATCGGAAACGATTACTCAGTCTCATGGAGCAGACGAACTTACTCCCCCCTCCCGTCTCCACGAGAAGTCTTGGTGCGCATACTAAAGTACTACCGCGATACTGAATCATTGACGGTTAAGCCACCTTAACGTCATTGCCGACTTTCACCACGCGAAAACCGAGTCCGTCTCGAAAGATTCAGCTACGCTCTCGAGACCATGCTCCTCCTTAGCCGTCAGCCAATTAGCTTCCACTTTACCTTCTCGAATGAGGCCTCCATCGCGCTTGGACTAGTTACACATTCTACCTAGATCTGGTTGACATTTAGCCCCAGAACTAGCCGGAAACAGAGACACAGATCGAGGGCGGAAATCCCAAGACAATCACCGCTCCTCGCGCATCCTCCCCTGAACTCTAAAAGGCACCCGTCACCCAAACCTTCTACCCATTCGTTTGGGTTGCCAACTCGACCGTTCTTCAAGACTCGGGCTGTGTTCAGCTTACTCGGAAGCACTCAAGACTGGTCCACAAGACGCTGCAATCAATCCCGCGCTCGCGAATTTGAGCCTCCTTTACGGGTAGCCCGCCCTTCTTCCCACAGTCAGCCTAGGCCATGCCGGCGACAACTGCATGGGCCGGTCCAGAAGCTCTACGCAGTATACGATGACCTCCCACCAAGTCCCCATTGTGCCTACGGCTACTCGGTTTCCATGTCCATTGACCAGAAAGGACAGCGGACAAAATCCCGCTGTCCAATTGGATCTCGTGACTGACAGACATCTGGCTGCAAATGGTTGCGGTCCCGCGGTTTTGTTTCCGGATATGGACGTCGACTCACCTCCATCGCGAAAACGACTTCCAAGAGAGGTCTTGTCATCCATACCTAGCGGGAGATGGCTGTTGCGCACATTGACGGTTGCGGCCTTGCTTCACGTACCGCTGAGACCTTCAGGGAACTCATATTTGTTTCCAAAGCAGTGCCTTGATCAATTGGCCCAATCTAGATTGAACTCATGTTAAGACCATCATTTATCCCTCTGTGGATTGAACGGGATTCCGAGACCGACAAGCGCGACACGCCGTCCTCGGAAACGCGTCTTCACCACAGCAACATCATACTGCGAGCTAGAATGATGCTGAATCTATCGTGAGACTAATCGCCTGTATTCACACCATTGCCTTGTCTTCAGACAGTGTACCACAGCGGCCACGCTCGGCATTATTCAGATCAGCTCCAACCGCGGGAACCCAGTCCTGAACGCGTTCCCCGGGTCGAACTTTTCCTTTACTCTCTTCAACCTGGCCAGCGTCTCCGCCCCAAAGAAGTTGGCCCATTTCACGTCTTCGTCGGGGCCCAGATTGCGGTAGCCGTACGGCCGCGTCAAGCCCTTTCCAGAAAGCTCCGCCACGATCCCGTCGTTCCACTTCTTGTAGCCCTCAAAATCCGCCGCGTGCTCCGCATTGTCCGGCACGCAGGCGTTGGCGTTGACGATGCGGTGGCGCTTCCGCAGCGGATAGCACGCCCCCGGGTTCTCCTCGAGCGCTCTTCCGTGGGCGCTGTGGATGACCGTCGCGCACATCGGTCCCGGCGGCGGGCGGTCCGCGATGACCCTGGCCACTTCCGGCGAGATGTCGTCGACGATGCACACGCGCGGATGCATGCGGTTACCGGCAGGGTTGGAGAAGGCGCTGAAGAAGCCGTAGTCGGTGACTGGAACGATTGTGAGAACCAAACAAACTCTTGGCCAAGCGTGCAAACGGCGCAAAAGGCCTTACCTGCTGCCACGGTATCCAAGACCGGGGTACCGAGGGCCTTCAGCTTCTTGTGGAATGCCCAACCGGCCTCGAGAGAATCGTCTTCCGAAGTCCACGCGAACACCCAGACCAGCACCGGACCGACGCCCGGGAACGTCATGTGGGAAAGCTCGCCGGAGAAGTTCACGGGCAAGTCCTTCTCGAACCCGCCGAACTCTGCCAGTATCCGGCCGGCTTCCGCGTCGGGGTAGCCGAGGAGACCGGCCAGATAGCCCGTCTCGGGGTAGACCCTGATCCGGAGCTCGACGACGACGCCGAAGTTGCCGTTGCCGGCTCCGCGGAGGGCCCAGAGCAGGTCCGGGTGATCGTCCGTGTCGACGATCTCGCCGCCGGCCAGGACGACCCGCGCCCCGAGGATCTGGTCGACGCCGAGGCCGTAGAAGGCGCTCGAGTAGCCGTACCCCCCGCCGAGGGCCCATCCGGCGACGCCCACGTCGGCGCACCAGCCGTGGGGCGTCAGGAGCCCGTGTTCGTGCAGGAACCTCGACAGGTTCACGCCGACGACGCCCCCGCCGACGCGCGCCGACTTCCCGTCCTCCGCGACGACGGCGCCGTCGAGGGCGCGGAGGTCGACGACGATCCCGTCCCCTCCTTGGAGCTGCGCCGCGACCAGGTCGTGTCCGCCGCTCCTGATGCCGAACGGGATGCCCTTGGCTTGGGTCTCGCGGACGACGGCCGCGACCTCGGCGTCTGTCCTCGGTCGGACGATCGCGCCCGGCCGGTTCACGAAGTCCGCGTTGTGGAAGGGCCGCACCGTTTCGTATGCCGCGGTCGACGGGACGTAGATGAGCAGATCCGGATGTCGCTCGGCGAGATCTATGAGAAGAGGCGCATGTGCGGCGATCTGCTCCCGTGTCGACCCCTCGGGGTTGGCGACGCGGAACTCGGCCGTGGCTTCGAGCGACACCACCATCATCAACGGTTGACTACGATACTCCCAACAAAACCGCCACTTCGGGCTTGAGACCTTTTATAAAGAAGTGAGCCCTAACCCCTCACTCTGGGTCGAGGCTGATGTACTTACTCCTGGTCCCTGGAGAACCAAGCCTGCAGCTTGTGTTGGAGCAGGGTCGCTTGAGAGACCCTTGATTCCAGCGTGCCATTGCGCTCGCATGCTTCACCAATCAAGGGTATCGTGAGGGGAACGAGGTGGACCGCTGCAGCTGCAGATGGCCGGGGGGAGAGCTGAGCAGCTCACGTCGGCCGCAGACGCGGCCACCTGATCTGGCCGACCTAGCATCAGCCAGGTAGAGACCACCAAAAGATAAAAGATGCTGCGACGGCACGGTTCGAAGGCATTATATCGATTCTCACGGTTTACAATAGTGTGCCGAGACTGAGACTGCCCAGTTAGCCGTATTAATGAGCTGGGCTCAGCTTCTTCCACGCTGATCTGAGTCGGTATCCAACCCGAACGCCCCGCTCTGCTGTTGGTTGGACTTGCTGCATGATGCCCGCACACGGCTGCATAGAGCAACGTGTCATCAGGCCACCTGCTTGTAAGGGGCTAGCCAAACCCTAGCCGAATTGAATACTCGTGTCACTTGTGATCAGCGGACATATGCAGACTACTAAGATCCGTCAAGCGTCTCTCCGGGTCCACACGGCAAAGCCGAGGCGTTGCGGAAGACAGCTGTACTTGTCGGAGCCGTAGGCGGGGCATGGACTTGAAAGAATGCCGGATGGCCTTACTAGCCCGGAGCCGGAACGGGATACCGAAGTGTTGCCCCGGCTGTATCGGGAGCGCCGTCCGCAAACCTGGCAGGGGACGGGATCTTGGCGACGTGAAGCACCAGCCGCTCGAACACCTTGACGCCCCTGGAGTCGTGTACGTTGTTGATCCACATGACTTTCCCGAGACTCTCTTTTGCTTCTGGCCATGTCTGCCCCAGCGAGCCCACGAGGGAGGCCAGCTTCGGCAGAAGCCACGTGTCGTCGTCCTCGCCCAAGACCGCCGCAGAGCCCACGATCAACATCCAAGCCATGACGATTCTCGGAGCGTCCGTCGGTGGTAGTCTCGACGTGTCGACCGCCGTCAGGGCCGCCCGGAGCTTGGTCGACAGCCAGGCGAATCGCGCCCTGGAGCCCAGGATATGCAGGAAGAGCGTCGAGAGGTAGCCGAGCATCGCCAGCCGGAACGATTCTGCCGCCACCGCGCCGTCTTCCGTCTCGAGGTACAGGAGCCGGTACTGGACGGAAGTCATGAGCTCCTGGAACTTGTTGGGGTCTATCTTCTGCGTGCGAAACAAGTGGTTCACCATCCGAGAAAAGTCCCGCAGGTCCTGGAAAACGGCGCTCAGCCGGAGGTCGAGCGAGTCCACGTAGGTCGTGATCGAGCAAGGACCTGGCCGAGGCTTCAGCCCGCCGGGAGACGGGCCCAGGATGGACGTGAACGATCGGTCGTACGAGAGATTCTCCCTGTAGTAGACCGGCTCTTCCCCGGTGATGAGAGACCAACCGATGTCGACGCTGGACGTAGTCAGAATTCTGTCGAGGTGGGGGGGGGCAGTTTTCGAAGAGAAACTTTGAGAGAGCTCACCGGCATATCTTGGCGTAGAGCTGCGCGTCGTGCTTGAAGCGCTCGACGCCGCCGCGAAGCTCGACTATCCGCCGGAGGCCGGCAACGTGCGCCGTCGACGACTCGCGGTCTCCGAATATCTCGGCCACCATGCTCACGGTCACGACCGTGGCGACCGTCGAGTCGGTGACCGCCGTGTCCCTGCTGGCGAGGCGCCGGTTCAGGTGCTTCAGCGTCTTGCCGATGTGGCGGTTGGTCTTGTCGCTCCGGCCTGCGCTCAGCGTCCAGTCGTGCAGCATGGAGACGGTGAAGAGGACCGAGTGCAGGTAGGCCGGGTCCATCATCAGCCACATGAACCACGGGGTCTTGCTCGCGTCGAAGCGGACGCACCACTCGACGGGGTACATCGCTTCCTTGATCACGCTGTAGACTGAGAGACGTATGTGAGCATGGGTTCGGGGGTTTGAAAGCAGTACAGGGGGGGGGGGAGGGGGTCTCTCTCTCTCTCTTCATACAGTCAAACAACATCTCGCGTGAGCTCTTGTCGATATCGTCAGCGAATGGGCACATGAAGACATCGTTTGGCGCGTATAGTATCTTGAAGAGGCCCTCATCCTCGTCTTCGCCACCGGACTCTTCCGACGATCCACCCGCCGCCGATGGACTGGACTCGGAAAAGGCCACCGCGAACTGTTGCGGCTTGCGGGTCTTGTCCGGCTTGTCCGAGGGGGTGCCGCGGGCCGGGGCGTTCCGGGAAGCACGCGTGTTCTTCCCTCGCATTACATGGCTGCGGATTAGCTTGCGGTCCCCGGAGCTGAGTTTGCCATCCGGATCTGCCATGACAAAGGCGAAGCCCTTGTTTGCTGGCAAGACGGGTCAGATATATATGTATTGCCTGCAAAGTAACGAAGGAGGTGCCAACCCGTACCGCCGCGCTTCTGGCCGCCCATGATGACGGGGCAGGTGGCCTGTATGACTTTCTCTAGATTTCTCGTATCGACGACTTTCGATCGTTTCAATTCCAGCCCAGATATCGGAATCGAAGATGTAACGGCGGCCGAGGCACTCGTGGTAAGAAGCTCTGGGCACAAGGGGGTCAGCCCTCAGCAACGACCTGCAGGACTGAGAGACTGGTAACAAACCTCAATAAAGTTTCTGGATCATGAAAGACCGGTTTCCCAAAATGGCATACAATCAAGAGCTGTCGGAAACAGGAAGCATCGGGGGTAAACCAAGGACTTAAGACAAGTTGGCCTACCCCGCTCCAAGCCCGCGCCGACTCTGGATTGTTGCCTTCTTCCGGCCTAGCGGCAATCCTTCGGGCTCAGTCAGATGGTAAGCTTCCCAGAAGAGTCAGGATTGGAGCCTGGAGACGGCGACCTGATTATCAAATATTCGACTGGATCCGGCACGCGCCTGGGTCATCCCGGTGGTGTTTGGGGCTGTGCCGAGGGGTCGCAGTGGGGCCTGGCGCCGACCACCGGACTTAGCGGTCCCCGGACCCGGAACCGGTCGTGGACCCGAGCTTCATTTGTTGCCTCTTTGGGAAGTCAGTTGCCTTCGGGAGCACAACGTTTCCCGTTTACAGTCATCGGTCATGGGAAACGCGTGTTGCGAGACGAATCCGACGACAATGACGATGCTTTACGCGGCGGCTGTGGATTACTACTCCGGTATGTCGTCGTCCAGGCATCCTGTCGTCTTTGAGTATAAGAAGATGGGAAGAAGACCGACCGGTTCAAGTCCCAGCATCACCATTCACAACAGTACCATCTACATCAAACATCTACATCAAACATCTACATCAAACATCTACAGCATAATCATCATCATCATCATCATCCATAACGACATCAGCCTACCACGAACAGCACACTCTTACACCCTCAACACTCACCAGCCACACAAACTTTACGCCATCGCTAACAGCACGACTCGACTCGACCCGTTCCAGTCCAGACACATAAACATGACGAGGTCTATCGACCTCCCGCCTCTTAACGCAGGTGCGTTCGGCCTGACGATGAAGGCCCTCTGCGCCAAAGCCCAGATGCCGCCCAAGGACATGTCACTCGCCGGGCAGACGGCCATCATCACGGGCTCCAACAGCGGCATCGGCTTGACCGCCGCCAGAATGCTTCTGGAGAAGGACCTCTCTCACCTGATCATGCCGGTGAGGTCCGCAAAGAAGGGGGAAGACGCCGCTTCGGCACTTCGCCAGAAGTTCCCCTCCGCCAACATCGAAGTCTGGCCCTTGGACATGGCGTCCTACGAGTCCGTCCAGGGGTTCGCCGCCCGGTGCTCCACGCTGCGCCGGATCGACTTTGTCATTCTCAACGCCGGCATCGTGAAGGAAACCTTCGAGCTGGCGGCGACCGGCCACGAAGAGTCCATCCAGGTCAACTACCTGTCGACCGCTCTGCTCGCTATCCTCCTCCTTCCCGTGCTGAAGGCCAAGAAGCCGGACGGGAAAGTCGGCACGTTGTCGATCGTCAGCTCCGGTACGGCTCTGATGACGAACCTCTCGGAGCGCGACAAGGTCCCGCTCCTGCCCGCCTTCGACGACGAGAAGACGTTCAACCTGTTCGAGCGGTACGCCAAGTCCAAGATCCTGGGTCATCTCTTCATGGTCAAGCTCGCGGAGCACGTCGGGAAGGAGGACGTCGTCGTCAACCTCGTCGACCCCGGCCTGACAAAGGGCACCAACCTGCACGGCGGCCTGAGCGGGCCTTGGAGAACCATCATGGGAGCCGGCAAGGCCGTGACCGGGAGGACGCTCGAACAGGGCGCGTCGACGTACGTCCACGCCGCCGTGACCATGGGGGACGAGACGCACGGCAGCTTCGTCATGGACTGGGCCATCACTCCGTAAGCTCGCGGCTTTCGATTCTTTTGTATCTGGACTTGCTGGGCTGACTTTCCGACCGTGACAGGTTCGCCTCCATCGTCTACACTCCAGAGGGGAAGGCCGCGACGGAGCAGCTGTGGACCGAGACGCTGGACGACCTGGAGTTCGCCGGGGTTCGCTCGATTCTCAGTTCTATGCGGTCGAGTCAGAGATGAGAATCGTAGTAGCAGCATTTGTGGGAACGCTTGCACCGCCAGCTCCGGTCAAGCTTCCTCTGTTCTGCAGGATTGAGCTGTGTTGGCACGCTCGGAGACTTGATATCGCTAGACCGGGCGTTTCGGAGAAGGCGTTCTTGGGCATACGGGTGTTTCGTTGGGAACTTTGGATGTCACGTTTGTAGGCTTATAGAAGTTGTTTCTTGTCTGTAACTTCACGTCCTCACAAATGCCACCAACATAATACAAGCAATAGGCCTGCTGATGATCCTGATGATGGCAAAAGTTCTTTCGCGGTCGACGGCACGAGTCACAGCGATTGATCTTTGGTGCGGTCACAGATGCCCGCATCTAATGCGTGCGTTCCTTTGGGGAGCCTACGATTCGACTCGACGGCACCCAGGCCGCAAGAGAGGGTAGCGGATCGTGTTGGTGTATGCTGACGGATCGGCGATGTCCACACGTCCCAACGGGCACAGCACCAAAGACGACACGATACGGAGAGCCGCGATGGCGGATCACGTCTTCCAGAACCTCGGTCGACCTGCACGCTTACCTCGGGCGAGGACGAACGCCATTCTGCGGCCTTGTGGCACCGTTCGAGGCGAATGTTGCTGTCGATAAGTCCCCGGCCGAGTGAGCTGCGAGTGCTATCACGATCGGTGATCTGCTTCGAGGCACGCCTAGACTTGTTCGCGAACTTTCGATACGTCAACTCGTGCAGCACGCCTCTCTCTCTCTCTCTCGTACCAACGCATCTTCAAGGCCTGGCCCAACAACCGTGGACCAACACCATCTCTTGATAGTCACTCTACAGGATCGTTCCCGACCTTCCGTAATTTGTTAGTCTGGTTATTAGACGACCAGATCCCAGCAATGGAACCCAATGCCGAGCCCTCGGAGGCACCAAAACGTGCGCAACAGCTTGTCAATGCATGCCAAGGAGTAGTATTATCAGTCAGGGATCGTGGGGGTGGACGGCCCTGGGCCAATGGCCATACCCGCGATAGCGAGCCCGCCCGCCCGAGGGCCTTTTTTCCTCTCTCTTTTTTTTTCCCTTTTTTTTTTGGTATGTGAGAGCTTGACGCCGGCTCTCCCAAGACCTTCCAAGCCGGCAGCGTTTGCCCAGATGGATCATTGGCATCGCCAGAGTAAGAAACCGCAAACCGAGGGGACCTCTGCGCCGATTCATGCGACTCTGAGGCTCGCTGGAAACTTGTCCATCAGCCTGCCAAGATGAGTGGCCTCGCACATCGAAAAAGGTAAATATGTTTTTGTGCCTTTTGCCACCCAGCCATGTTCAGCCACATGGGGGTAATTACAAAGGTAAATATGTTGAGGGCTATTAGGTCCTCGATGTCGGTTCCCCTCTGGCGGAGTCTGCGTCCACGACTACGGCTGGGCGCCAAGATAATGACTTGGACGAGTCATTGGATTGGTGTGAGAGAGAGAGAGAGAGAGAGCTCATCGCGGTAACTGAAATCAAATCTGGAAGCTTCTTTTCCATCGGCGTAGCACACGACCGAAAGTCCCCTGAGCAGCTGCTTCGTTTCGGTCTTCGGGTGAACAAGACGACTGCTCCAGCCATTCCAGTACTTCAACGACGCTCGCGCCGCGCAAAAGTGCCATGACAGAAATGCGCCGCGCGAAAGTTCTCGACGATAGTGGGAGGTTCTTGGCAGCTGGGCACGACTTTAAACGTTTCGTCGAGCAAATTAATGGCAGTGGTCACGCGCGCGTTGCGATAACGGTGGATGGAATTGCGTGACTGCGACGGGCGATGCGTGTCCAATCGCGTTGGAGAGCAATCGACCTGCCAAATGAAGAAACCTGGAGAAAGAGCCATAATACTAAATAGAACGAAGGGGGGCGGCGGGGGTCCTGTCCTGCTCGTATGACTGGTGTGGTATTGTTTGGCTCTGACTTTGCGTGAAGGAACAACATGCCAGCCAAGATCTTGATCTCGGTCGCACGGCAAACATTGTCAGCGGCGAGTATCTTTGGTACCCCGTCTCTGGGAATGAGAGGTCAATTTGGGTTCTCAGTCTCCAGGGACTTCCGCTGAAGATACCCGAAGCCAGTACGGATAGTTTCTGTCAAGGGCATGGAAAGATGAATTCGTGAGGGGGGGGATTCATCTGCTGACTAGCGTGCGGACTGCGTGTGAGTCTGGGGTAACCAGCATGGTGAGTTCGAGAACCCCGAGCGACGCAAACCGCAGGATGCCATCAAAAAGTCGGCAGCAACCTGGCCAAAGTCAACCGCCGATATCGTTGGCTTGAGAGCGGCAGGGGTTGTAGATAGGGACAACACGCTGCTCGACCCATCTAATAAGCTGCGGGACAAGGGTCGGCGTGGAGGATGGGCGTCAAAAAGTTCCTCTCGAAGAAGCGTCTGGCGGCAGACGAAGACGGGTTTAATCAACTTGCCACCTCCTTGCCCGGTCGAATGATACGACTTGAGCGCAAGCAAAGTCTCTGACTGGTTCATCCCCCATGTGCGTCCCCACGCACATCTGGCTGATAAGGGTCCGAGAGGCGGAACGGACAGTTTGGGGGTGGGGGGCACCGGGGGGGAGGGAGGGAGGGGGGAAACAGAGAGCCAAACAGGGGACGACGATGGATGGTCTCTGGATGAACGTGTTTTCCCTATATCCTGACGTCTCTGTCTGTCGAGTTCTTGTTGATGTTATGTCGTTGGTTCTGCTTCTCGAAGACTTGATAGTCTGCAGCACGACGCGCACAAGCTTCCCCGGAAGATCCCTCGACGCTTCTTGTCCCTATTGGATGGCCAGTCTTGGGTCTCTTGGGCGTCTTGGAGCGTATTACGATGGTCTTGGTGGTCTTGGTGGTCTTGGGAGATAGCTAAGAAAGCTTGAGACTCTGCTGGCGTCTTGTTGGCGCGTGAAGAAGACGCCACATCCCCAGGGTGTTCAACGGCTTCAACATCCCTCTTCGATCAAGTCCGTCTTGGCCGCTGGGGCACAAGTTGCCAAGGAACCAGTCGTCTATGCCCTCGACTCGCACACAAGCCTCAGAATGCAGACGAGTGACTCGTTTGGGGCCCGGCCAGCCACTGTCAAACTTTGAGAGGGTGAACAGCCGGTTTTCCACAGTCCTTCGTTTCTGCTTGGACGTAGATTCACGCTGGGGGGGGAGATCTTCAACAATCGAGGTCTGGTCTGGATGGGATCTAATTCCTCATGGAGGGGGGATGCAATCCACCCTCTCCATTTCCACCCCTGCAAGACTCTTCTCGTGTGCCCCTCCCAATCGGCCCCATCTTGTCTTGCAGAAAGGATTGGACATCCGCACATGTCAATCCCTCATGAGCAAACTGCTTGCCGCTCGCAAGGCGGCCATTGTGCAGACTACAGAGCAAGCATATTGGAGCACTGTGAACTCCAATATGTCACCAAGGGACCAGACGGTACACCGGAACGGATAGCCACTTACCACCAGGAGTATCGACCCCTATCGATTGATGACAAAAGTGTCTACTACGATACGCCCTCTGGATTCGCCAATGGTCTACCACGGTACCTGCCTTCACCTCGGGCTCGATCGACAGCACTTGAGACAGCCCTGCACTCTTTCTGCGGGTGGAGGCGTCGCACCACGATGAAGCCATCGCAATTGCAACATGAACGCCATCGATGAGAACCAACGAAGTAGGTTGATTGGGAGGGCTGGTCTCCAGGCGCTGCAGACGCTGCCATCAATGATTCCAAAATGTCCCTCGGCTGATAGCTGACAGACCTTAGACCTTGCCTGCCTCACCACATCAAGGCCCTCCTCGGTCCCAGCTGCACGAGATGGCTGCGAGTTGTTGTTTGCCCGATGCTCACCGTAGAGGTATCCGCACCTTGTCGGACGTGAACGCCGCCAACAGCGGAAGCTCTTGTACCATCAGCAAAGGTTCCGTGTCACCCATGTATGTCGCAGGGGTCACCTCCGCTTTGCGCCTGAAGCCCCCATCTGCAGATGCAGACTGGGACTATCCCGGTGGGTGGCCGGGAGAAGGAAGGTAATGTGGGTTGGCAATTCCGCCGAGACGAGGAAAAGAACTGAGAGTAACGAACCACAACATTCTGATAGGCGTCTGAGTGTCTCATCGTCTCATGGTTTGTCTTCGCGAACACCGCGCCCGTACGGGGATAGACGCGGTGTCTTCCCGTAGTCTTTCTTCTCTCGACTTCCGTCTGGTTGTCTCCCCTCTCCTGCAGTCTTGCTCATCCTGCCTCTCTCATCCTTCGTGTCTGACCCCCCGACCTAAGCAAGGGACCCAAATAGGGTAGAGGACGGACGCAGGTCGATGCCTCTCCCAACGCCTAGGAACCTTTGTTATCGGCCATGTCGAATGCAGAAGGTAGAGCTATCTGCTGCCGGGGTTGCACTGCACGCTCGGGATGGACGACCACACGAGGGTGCCGGTTGGAAGTCCAGCCCTGAATATGATCACCCATGCCACACCACCCTTGCTCCAAAAAGAGGAAGCTGTCCCATCCCAGCCTATGCCATCGCAGCGTTCCATCTTTGGCGGGCAAGGGGACCTTCACTCAAGATCTTCTCGTGGCGACACTGTCACCACCGTCCGTCCGTTGCCCGGCGGTCGGGATTCCTAGGGTCCACAGCATCGATAAGCATACTCGTTCCGCCTCGTGGCTCTGGATATTAAAAGCTGGAGATATCCTCGTCCCTCTTTTCCCGCCTCTTCTCGTTTCTCGGTCACTGGCGTATCTCCAGCCCAAGATCCGACGGGTTCAGCAGATCTAATCATCCACACCTCACTCAAGGTGACAAACTTCTGACCCAGCGCAATCATGTCTGAAATCCGCGAGAACAAACCCGTCCACCAGGGCGGCGGCGTCTTCTCGGACGAGAAGGCTGCTCCTGTAAGACGCTTCGCCTCATGAGCATCGCCCGATGGTTTTTCGTGCTAAACTTTCCCTTCGCAGATCATCGACAGTCACCCCGACGGCGCTGGCTATGATGAGCACGTCGAGAGAGACCTCAACGTCACCGAGGACGATCTTCTCGAGGCCAAGGAGCTCGCTTCGCAGATGAGCCTCGAAGAAGTCCGCGAGATGATGTTCAACGTCCACAAGCTCCACGAGAAGGACCCCAACTTCCCGCTCGTCATCATCGAGAAGATCGAGGCATTCCTCCAGAACGAAGACGTCTTCACGAACCCCGAGAAGCACGAGACCGTCATTCAGGAGATGAAGCTGGAGGCCGCTCTCATCACCGGCAACTCGCCCTACTCCGAGGTGCGCGCCGTCGTCGATAACCACGATGACCCCACGATGCCCTCCTCGACCGTCCGCGCCTGGACGATCGGTCTGATCTTCTCCGCGCTGCTCGCCTTCGTCAACCAGCTCTTCTCCGTGCGCTACCCTTCCATCACCATCCTGGCCAACGTTGCCCAGTTGCTCGCGTACCCCTTGGGTAAGCTGTGGGAGAAGACCTTGCCTGATGTCGGCTTCACCCTCCTCGGCTACCACATCTCTCTCAACCCGGGCCCCTTCAACCGCAAGGAACACATGCTCATTACCATCATGGCCAACGTCGCTTACAACATTCCCTACACCAACTACATCATCTGGACTCAGGTAAGCTTTTACCCCCTTCCCGCCGCAGACGACCGTCGACTAACACCAACGCAGTGGCTGCCCCAATTCTTCAATATGCCGTACGCCGCCAACTTCGGCTACCAGTTGCTCATCTCGCTGTCGACCAACTTCATCGGGTACGGTCTGGCCGGTCTCTGCCGTCGCTTCCTCGTCTACCCATCTTACTGTGTCTGGCCCGCGTCTCTGGTGACCATCGCCCTGAACGCCGCCTTCCACTCCGACAAGAACAGCACCGTCGACGGTCCCTTCCGCACCGTCTGGAACGCAAGCAGACAGAAGTTCTTCTACATCGCCTTCGCCGCCATGTTCGTGTGGTTCTGGTTCCCCAACTACATCTTCACTGCTCTGAGCACCTTCAGCTGGATGACCTGGATTGCCCCCAACAACCGCGACCTCGCCACCATCACCGGCTTCAACAGCGGCCTCGGATTCAACCCCTGGCCCACCTTCGACTGGAACATCTTGTCAGTGATGATGGATTTGACTCTTGCTCGCTTGGAAAACTTGACTAACGTGACCCCAGGCTGTTCGACAACACCGACCCCTTGATGGTTCCCTTCTTCTCCACCTTCAACAAGTTCCTCGGCACCCTCGTCTCCGGTCTCGTCATCGTTGCTGTCTGGTACACCAACACCTACAACACCGGCTATCTGCCCATCAACTCCAACAAGGTGTTCGACCATTTCGGCGAGCTGTACAACGTCTCTCGCGCCATCAACGAGCACGGCCTCTTCAACAAGGAGGCTTACGAGGCCTACTCCCCTCCCTTCTTGGGAGCTGCCAATGTTGTCATCTACATGTTCTTCTTCGCCATCTACACTGCCACCATCACCTACGCCGCTCTGTACCACAGACATGAGATCATGCTTGGCTTCAAGGCTCTGATCGGCAGCTTCCGCAAGAACAGCGACATCGAGAAGGACCAGGTTCTCGACGTCCACAACCGTCTCATGAAGGTCTACCCCGAGGTCCCCGAGTGGTGGTATCTGCTCACCTTGGTCGTCGCCGTCGCACTCGGTTGCGCGGGTATCGCCGCTTGGCCCACCTACACTACCGTGGGTGTCGTCTTCTATGGTATCATGCTCTGCCTCATTTTCGTCGTCCCTGTCGGCATCATCAAGGCCATGACCGGTATTGAGGTCACCCTCAACGTCTTGGCTGAGTTCATCGGTGGTTCCTGGGTCGAGGGCAACGCGCTGGCCATGAACTACTTCAAGTCCTTCGGCTACGTCACCTGCGCCCACGCCGTCTGGTTCTCCAACGATCTCAAGCTCGCCCACTACGTCAAGATCCCTCCCCGCCACACCTTCTGGGCTCAGATGATCGCGACGCTCGTATCCACCCTCGTGTGCCTCGGCGTCTTGAAGTTCCAGATGACCAGCATTCCCGGCATCTGCACTGCCGACGCCAAGTTCAAGATGACCTGCCCCGGTATCAACACCTTCTTCACCGCCTCCGTCCTCTGGGGTACCGTCGGTCCCAAGAAGATCTGGGGTGCCGGTGGTCAGTACACCGAGACCCTCCTCGGCTTCCCTCTTGGTGTTGCCGTCGTCCTCATCTTCTGGGGTCTCGGCAAGGCGTTCCCCAGATGGAAGTGGCTGCGCCAGATCCACCCCGTTGCCATGATGTACGGCGCTCTCGTCTGGGCCCCGTACAACATGTCCTTCGTCTGGCCGTCCGTCCCCATCGCATACTTCTCTTGGGTCTACCTCAAGAGCCGCTTCCTGGGCCTCTGGTCCAAGGTACGTCTCCGACTCCATAACCCGTGACTCCGCACTTGGTTCGACAGCTAACAATTTTATCAGTACAACTTCGTCCTCTCCGCCGCCTTCTCCTGCGGTATCGCCATCTCCGGCATCGTCATTTTCTTCGCCCTCCAGTGGCAGGACGTCGAGATCGACTGGTGGGGCACCTCCGTCGTGTCGGAGGGATGCGAGGGCACCCCCTGCCGTCTTCTCACCCTCGAGGAGGGCGAGTACTTCGGTCCTCGCATCGGCGACTTCCACTAGAGCTCGAACAGAAATTTCGCATCTGGATGTCTCGGCGTTTTGCCTTTTCTTGCCTCACCGCAAGCATAATATGATGAACGGAATATGGAAGACCAAAGGGGACGATGTCGCTGGGCTTCTTTAGAATCATGTAATCTGGGCGTTGTAATGAGACGTAGTATGAAGATAGAATACCCCCCCCCCCCAACGAGGTAACGAAAAGCTTTCAAGTTGAAATCATCTCGAGCGTGTCTGTGGTTTGCCTTGACTTCTGTCTGTGACCGTTTACCGCTGGGCAGCCTTTGCCAATTCGGAGATCGTGTAAGTGACGTAAGGCTCGTCAGCGTATGGTTGAGAGACTCGTGACAGGTCTGTTTGTCGTCGTCCGTGACTCGTGTGTGGTTGCCTCGGTGCGTAACTCTAGACTCCTGTCGAGGGTGGTCGTTGAAGGGCTTCTCAAGCAAAGGTCCTCTCATTCCGTATTAATACCCCCCTCTCCCACCAGACTCGGCCCCGTGAGGATGTCTTTTCGGTGCCGTTGCGGCGTGGCTGTGCTTGGATAGCGCCGAAGCCGGGCAGATCTCATGCAGGCGAGCCGCGTGATGAGCTCTTGGCTTTCATCCAGGAACAAAGTGCAGGTCATGTTGATTGGGTGAGAGATAGAGGTAGGTCAATCGCGGCGTTGGACGTGGGGGGAGACGTGGCGTCGACAGAAGAGTCCGGGTTTGGACCCCGGATCCGATGATGCTTAGTTCTTGGCTTTTCACGGGCTTTCTCGAGGCTTGGCGGGATGAGTGAACGACATCTTCCAGGGCTCCGCCGACGAATGCCAGGATTGTTGAGAGTGCGAAGCTGACTAGGTCAGCTGGTCCTGCATGAGGTTCAGTAAGTGTTCACCGAAACACAGTACGCCAACCGGTGCTCGCTGGCAGGCGCCCGTTCTTGCGAGGTACAGCAGAAACTTGAAGTCGTGGACGCAGTATCTACAGGGACCTACAAGTCCTATCTCGAGAAGGAAAAGATAGCATTCAAGATGTCACTTAGCACCACTCAGCATGACCAGCGCGGTTCACCCACTGAAGCAATGTTGTCCAACACGACGATCCCCCTCGGGACTGCAATTTCACACAGCCGCAGACCATCCCAGAAGACTCCCGACGGATATCGGTCCAAATCTCGCTCGCCTTACGCGGCGGAACGGTCAATCTTGCAGTGGTCAAAGACGAGATTCGATCTCCCTCAGAAAGCTAGCCAGATAACTCACGTCGCCTATCTCAGTGCCCCCCCCCCCGGTCGCGGCGTCCTGCTAATGTTGCCGACAGCCAGTGTGTCAGCAGCCAATGGAAAGATCAAAACGAAAGATGCACGTCTGACGCGGCCCAACTTGTGGTCTGGAAACTTAAAAAAAAAGCCCGAGGCAGATCTCGAAACCCCTTCCTTCATGGCCGCGAGAACGAGGGCATTTTGCTAGACGCTAGGTGATGAAAAGGTTTCCACGGAAAGTCTTGAGCCAACCTCGAACACCTTGTTCTCAGCATCCCGTGTGAACAGCCGGGACTCGCGGAGCCAAGGTGCCCTCGCCGGCGTTTCGATTGAACCGAAGGCCGGTGATGAGGAAATCTCGAGGCGCTGTAGTCATCTGCTCCCACTGGTCGAAAAACAATCCGTGATCGTTTCTATCTATGGCGGTTGAAAGACCACCATGGGTCAGTGTGATGTGAGAGGCACAACCCAAGCTGAAAGATAGGCTTCGAGACTCTTGCGGATATTCAGAAGCGTTGCCTCAAGACCTCGGCATCCTAAGGTAGAGCCCGACTCAACGCGGTTTTCGTTTCAGCGAGGACGGCTCGAAGCTTCGTGTCTTGGGTGCGTTTACCGGACCAAACACCGGTTCCTCCCCCCGCATTCTCCAAGTGTTATCACGGCGACAATACTCTCCGCTCCCGCCGAATCCGAGCAATGTATACAGGCCTTGGGGCACCCTTCACGTTAATGCCCCTCCCAGGCTCCATGAGAAAAGCTACTCAATAATGCAAGGTAAGCTTCTAACTTAGTATTTATAAAATAAAGTTTCTCCTTTAGGAGGTATATTGTCACAAGTTTATTGTGCCAATACCCATCATAATGGGTGCCATACCCACTATGATGGATACTACTGCAATATACCGCCTATAGTGCTGTATTTAGCCTTCTGCGTGCTATTCTCTGCGCATACCTAGATCTATTAAGAAGACATATTACACCAACAGAAGAACTATAATAACTAGTAGTATAATTATATTAATCCCACAATATTTCGCACTTTATAGTATCTCTTAATATAAGTAAATATATTACCTAGTTATTAAGTTATTTGGGTACTAATTAAGCTATACTACTTACTAGTACTAGTGATCCCCTTAAGATTATATAAACCACTATACCCACTATTAATATATGAGTACTAGCTTTACTAATACTCTTTAAATCCTCTTAAGACCCTATGCAAAGTTAACCCTCTTTATATAATTAATAATATTACTACTCTCGTGAGCCCTCTATAGGAGGCTCATGGGATTTAATAGAATAGCTATTAATTAAGGCCCTTAAGGCTATTTAGAGCCCTCAGCCTTATTATTAATATTACTATTACTAATTAGAGCCTTATTATAAGTATAGTACTAATTTTTATAGTAGAAATATACTTTTTTATTATATATATACTAATAATTATAGCTATAATTACTATTAGATTTATACTACTAAAAATCCCTTGTGTAATACTCTTTTTCGCTATTTTTGAGAGGGTTATGTACTCTCTAGGTCTCCCTCTCCTTCTCTATTATTATCTCTGAAGTCTCCTGGAACCCCTACTAAACCTTATAGGGATACTACTATTTCCCCCGGTAGCTATACTGAATAAAGCCCGGCTCCCTTCCTTTAGACCCTCTATAATACTGTGAAGTAAGCCTATATATATATGGATTTAGCTACTTAAACTATAGAAGTAGCCTTATAGAAAAGGCCCTCTATATTACTATTATCCCTACTATTATTATTCCTACTATTATTATTACTACTATTACTATAGTTAGTACTAGTTATTTAATTATTAATATAGTTACTTTTCCCTCTATTAAAGTGGATATTATTTATACTAGGTTTCCTACTTTCTATTCTACTTATCCTAGGCTTAGTATTACTATGGACCTAGTAGCCTAAGAGACCCTAAGTATATTATAAAATATACCCTTATTAGTTCTCTTATAGTAATATAGACCCTTTCTATAGGCCTATAAATAGTAGGGAGAATTCCTTATAGAGGGCTAGGGATCTAACTTATTATTATATATATACTAATAATAATAATAATTATAGTATTATTTCTAGTAATGAGGAGATAGATGTTTATAATTATATTACTAAGGAAGTTAAAGTCTATACTAAGGGTTATACTAATAAGGGTATAAATAAAGTTACCTACTAAGATATATATAATTATGTATATAAGGAAGCCTTTATTTATACTATTAAGATTAATACTTAGGATTATACTTATACTAAAGTTAAAGAGTATATTAAAGAGTAAATTACTAAGTATATTTATACTTATAATATTAAGCCTAATAATATTAATAATATATATAATTATATTTATAATATGGCTTATAATTATATACTTGAATAAGTTTATGAATATACTTGTGATGTAAATGAGGCTGAATTTAATAACCTTTATAATAGCTTTTATAATGGGTATACTAAAGCCTATGATTATACTAACTCTTATAATGGGTATACTAAATCTCGTAGTTATACTAATTATTTGGATGGATATAGAGACTAGTATAGAGACCCTAGAGACTACTAAGATAGTTACTATAGTAATAATATTAATAATAATGTCCCCTATAATTAATATTATAATGAGTATATATTATATAGATTATATAATTAATACTCTTATGGGATACCCCCTCTATTATTACTTTATACTAGTAGGGCCTATGAGTTATAGTTCTCTTCTCTTTTTTTATTTAGTATTAAAGATTATAGTATAATTATAGTATTTTACTATTATTAAGCTATATATAGTAGTAAGGGTAATTAGGCTAATTATATTATTTTATTATAAGGGGGTAAATATTATAAGTTTATTATACTAATACTTATTATAATAAATACTATACTTATTATAATAAATATTACTATAATATATTACTTATAGTATTATATTTAGCCTTCTGTGTATTATTCTCTATATTGAGACAGGGCAGTGAGATCTGCCATTACAAGGAGGCTTATTAAGCAGCTTAGTCAGTTATTTATTACAGATAGAATCCCACGGAGGGACAGAGATAGAGTTAGCATCATCATCAGCACAATAGCACAAGCAACACAGTAGTTTAAGTTCGGTTTTCTCAGCGAATTATTATTCTTTTAATCAGATCTTTTAGGATTGCGTCTGCAATGATGTATCCAGTTGTTTTAAGCTCTTTTCCTTTGTTCTAAGGCCTATGGGTACAAAACTACAATACTGTAATACTCTCATATAGATGTGTGGGTGTGTGTAGTTTTGTTGTTCTTTGCTCCTATAGTGTCCTTAGCCCGTTTCAATATATACCTAGATTTATTAAAAAGATATATTATACTAATAAAAGAACTATAATATATATAATTATATAAGTTATATTTTAGGGGAACTTTATATTTCTAACTTAACTTCTTTAATATTTTAGTATTATTATTTTCTTTTCTTTTTTATTTCTTAATATTAATTAAATTATTTATTAATTATATTTTATTTATTTATATTATGGGCTATGCCTGGATAATGTTAGCCCGGGCTTTGCCCGTGCTTACTTACTTGGTCCCCACTTAGTACTCCTCCAGTAGGCCCCTACTAGGCCCCTTATATATAGACTTTTTATTCATTATAAGAAACTTCCCTTTTCTCTCCTTAGTTCTAAATAAATAATATTTTATATACTTTTTAGGCTAAATAAGCCTAGGCCTAGCTCTTTATATATTTAGAACTTAGTCCTTATTTACTATATAAATAATAATAGAGTTAAGTATAGCTCCCTATTAATAAATTATTTAATTAGTAAGCTAAGTTCCTAGAATAAATAAGAGCTATTAAATAATATAATAAATAATATAATAGAGGGAATTAATACTCCCTATAAAATCCCTATAGAAAGCCCTCTTATAAATAAATTACTCTAGTAATAATTAGAATACTTTATTAATTCTCTTTATTAGAGAATTATAGAATTAATAAATAAGTTAGTAAGAAGGAATACTATTATTTTAGTAAATTACTTAGTACCTCTCTAAGTACTTATATTTATTACTCTCCTTATAATAGAGAATACTCTAGCCCTAATACTAGTTATAACTTCTATTATGTAAGTAGTTAAATACTCTACTTTCCCCCTAGTAATTACTTACTACTAAAAGTCCTTACTCCTCCTATTAAAATTCTTAAATAAATAAAGAGAGTACTAAACTTAGGCTTAATAAATAAAAACTAAATTTAAGATTAATAAGTACTTTTATAATAGTAATTTTAAATATTAATACCTAATTAATATTTATTTAAATATTAGTCCCTAATAAATAATTAAAACTTTTTATATAATAGGGGGTCTAAGTAGTACTTATAATTTAAAAGTATTTATAATATATTTAAATTAAATATACTTAAATTTAAATAGTTAGCCCTAAGTAGTAACTTAATTATAAGGGCTTTAATAGAAGAATAATAAGAGACTTATTACCTTTTTTCCCTATTTTAAGAAGACCTTAATAGAGATTAGTGGATATAATTAATTAAATATAATTTAGATTTCCCTCCTAGAGACTACTCTAGTACTTTACTTAAAAGAGCTTTTAATTATTATAAAGTTCCCTATAAAGTATAATAAATAATTTATAAAAGTCTAGGATATTATATAGAAATTTAAATATATAAAGGGACTAATTAATTATTATTTAGTACCCTACTATAGAATTATTAATTATAATATTAATAGGAATATTATAATAATTAACTCTATAGTTAAGTAATATAATTACTAGGGCTCTATAGGGTCCCTCTTCTCTATTAATAATAATTTAAAGTATTAGAGAGACTCCTATAAGTACTATAATTATAATAAGGTGGGCTATATTTAGTAGAATTATTTAAACTAGAAAAAGGATATCTTTATAAGAGTTTTAAAGATTAAATTACTTATAGGTAATATAAATAAGAACCTAAGGAGTAATAATAACTCCTTAAATAATAAGGAATTAAGAAAAGAGTAACTTTAATATAAAATTAAGTATTAGGGCTAACTTAAATAAAAGTTTAAGAATAGAGGGAGTAATAAAAATAAAAATAAAAGAGTAATTAATAATTAACTACTATTTAAATAAGAATTAATAAAGACTATATTATTTATATATTAATTAATACTAATTATAATATATATACTATTATTAATATCTCCCTTATAAAAAGACTCTACCTACTACTTATTAATAAAAGGAAGAGGAAAATAAGGGGATATACTACTAAATTATTACTTAATAATACCTAGGGGATTATTATTTTAACTCTAGAGGTTAATAAGTATATATAAAAGGTCTATACCTATATAATTAAAGGCCTTTATTCCCTCCTATACTTTAATAAGCCTTAAATAAAGAATAATTAGATAATTTATAATACTAGGGCCTAATAAATAACCTATAAGAAGGTAAATATAATAACCTATTTAGAGTACTAGGAGGAACTTATAAATCTTTAAGAGATTTAATTAGTCTACTTACTAAGAGTAAACTCCTTTATCTTTTTATACTAGTATATAACTAAAGCTAATAAGGAGGTACTTACTATTTACTAGGTAATATTTATAAGTCTAAAGAATATTAAGAAAGCCCTAGTACTAAAAAAGCTTATTAACCCTAGGGATTATATATTAATATATATTCTTAAGGAGTTCCCTAACCTATTTTAACTTAATATAACTTACTAGTTACCCCCTATTTACTTTAGTATAGATTATAAAATTCCCTTAGTTCTAAATAAGAAGGGCTATATACTAGAGCTCCCCTAGGGGCTACTATATAATATATTAAGAGAAAAGCTTTTTATACTAAAGAAGACTTTAGAGAACCTATTAAATAAGGGCTTTATTAAAACTAGTAGCTTTATTATAGGGGCCCTAGTACTCTTTATTAGGAAATTAAGAGGAGGGATTTATTTCTATATAGATTATTAGGCTTTAAATACTATTACTAAGAAAGACTAATATTTATTATTTTTAATTTTAGAGACTCTCTAGAGAGTAGTTACTATAAAATAGTATACTAAGTTTAATATAATTATAACTTTCTATAAGATTAAAATTAATAAAATTAACTAGGAAAAAATAGCCTTCTAAATAAGGTATAAGTTATTTAAATAAGTAGTCTACCCCTTTAACTTTATTAGGGCACCTACTACTTTCTAATAATATATTAATACCTATTTTTATTAATTCCTAGATAACTTTATTATAGTTTATATAGATAATATTTTAATTTACTTTAGTAGGTTCTAGAGTAATTATAAGAATAAGGTTTATTAGGTACTTAATTACTTTTTAGTTATTAGGTTATAATTAGACTTTAAAAAGTATGAATTCTTTATTATTAAAGTTAAGTATATAGGTTTTATAGTAATTATAGGAAAGAGTATTTCTTATAATTCTAAGAAGTTAATTATAATTATTAGTTAGTTCTCTCTAGTAATTCTTAAGGGAGTTTAAAGTTTCCTTGGGTTTACTAATTATTATAAGGTCTTTATACTTTAGTATAGTATAATTATAGAGTTATTAATAAGGTTAATAAAGAAGAATACTCCCTTTAAGTAGATATTAAAGTAGTAGTAGGTATTCTAGGAACTAAAGTAACTCTTTATAATAGAACTAGTACTCTATTAATTTAACCTTAATACCCTAATAATAATAGAAATAAATTATTTTAGTTTTATACTAGGAGGTATACTAACCTAGGAAAATAAGTAAGGTACTAGGTATAAAGGGTTAAGCCTAGGCTTATTCAGCCTAAAGAGTGCGTAAAATACTATTTATTTAGAACTAAGGAGGGAAAAGGGAAGTTTCCCACAATGGATAAAAAGTCTATATATAAGGGGCCTAGTGGGGGCCCACTAGAGAAGTACTGGGTAGGGACTGGGTAAGTAAGCATAGGCAAAGCCCGGGCTAATATTATCCAGGCATAGCCTATAATATTTTACCCCCCTCCCCCCCCTCCTATTCTAGGGGGGGTAACTACTAGGTTACTATTATTTAATATAATATTCCTATACTTCTCCTTAAATTACTTTAGGGCTACTATCTCTACTACTATAGCTACTAGCTCCTATATTAGGTCCATATACCTAACTTACTTTATAAGGGCCTCCCTCTACTACCCTCTACCTACCTAGTAGAACCTTACTACTAGAATATCCTTAACCTCCTATTTAGTCTTATTATTATTATTTATAATAAGAGGTAATTATATATTTATTATAACTTACCTAGGTAGGGGGTTATTAATAGCCCTCTAAAGGAGGTCTATATAGAACTTTAAGTATATAAAGCCTAGTATATTAAGTTCTACTATAAGAGGGAATATTACCTATATTACCTTATATTTATAGTATAACTAGGAGAGCTTCTTACTTAACCATAGGGACTTATAATTAATTATATTTAACTATACCTTATTACCTACTTAGTACCTCTCTACTAGTAATTATTTTTTATTAGTCTAGTCCTTAGCTCTTTATTATATAAATACTATTTCTATATAAATAAATTCTATAATTAACTTAATTTAATTAACTAATTATTAGGCTACTATCTCCCTATTAGAGAGTACCCTAATAACCTTCTCTATTATTAGGATTAGGTTAATATAGTATTTATACTCTATAAAAAAAGGTATTATTCTAATAAAGTTATATTATTAATTATAGAGTACTAACTAAATAATAAATAGTAGGTTCCCTTAATTATCCTAGGATTAGTAAATAAAGGCCCTTAGTATAATTTAAATCTCCTAATTATACTACTCTATACTATTATTTATTTATAAGTAGTACCTAGTACTTAGTAGGTAAGTTATACTTATTAGTCTATAGAACTCCTTTTAAAAGTAGCTTACTTAATTTAACCCCCTATTATTAATAATAGACTATAGTATTTTATAAAAGTAGTAGTAATAGGTAAGGAATTACTAAGTATAAGTCTTAGTCTCTATTATATTTATCTTCTCTAGAGTTAGGAACTTATTTAAGTAGTTTATAATAACTTATAAATAATAGCTCTTTCTCCCCTTTATTAGAGGAAAGTTAGTAATAAAGTCTATAAAGAGATTAAAATATAACTAGTTAAGTACTAAGAGGGGCTTTAGGAAACCCCTCTTAATTTACCTCTAAATATAAACCCCTCTATATATATTATAATTTCTTATAAATTACTATACTATTTAGGACTACCCTAGCTAATAGAATCTCCTATTTATAATTTCTAGGGTACTATTCCTCCCTAAGTAACCTATAATACTAAAGTTATAGGATTCCTATACTAGCTTTATTCTAAGCTTATTTAAGGGGTAATTTATATTATTATTACTAAGAACCTATAGTCTCCCCTAAAATACTAGCCTACTTAGAGTATTTATTTTATACTCTATAATTTATATTTTAAAATAGAGGTCCTATAGGAGATTATAGTCCCCCTAGTAAATAGTTATATAAACCTACTAGTACTAGGTAGTCTTTCTTATAATATAATCCTAGAGTTCCTAGAGATTAAACTTATTATTAAAGATCTAGGTACTATTAACTCCTATATAGCTCACCTAGGGCTTACTAAGTTAGGTACTATTAAGAATAACTTAAATTACCTACCCCTATTATTAATTATTATTCTAGCCCTTAGAGGTATTCTACTCCTAGTATAAGAAAGTATTAGGGACTATTACTTAGGTACTAGGTTAGTACTTAAAGTAGAAGTTATACTTAGTTAACTCCTTAGTCTACTAGCTCTACTTTTCTATAAAGTATTACTTCTTTATAAAGTACTTAAGACCCTTATAATTTATAAGTACCTTAAACCTCCTAGTACTCCCTAACTCTACTCTCTATACTCTTAAGTAGAATAATACTACTAAAAGTTCTTTATTATAAATAGAGTAATTATACTTAGTAGGGGAGAGGTATTATAAGTAAAAAGCTACTAAGTACCTAGTACCTTATTTATCTTCCTAGGTTAGTATACCTCCTAATATAAAGCTAGAGTAGTCTATTTCTACTATTATTAGGGTATTTAAGTTAAATTAGTAAAGTACTAGTTCTATTATAAAGAGCTACTTTAATTCCTAGAATACTTACTACTACTCTAGTACTCACTTAAAGGGAGTATTCTTCTTTATTAACCTTATTAATAACTCCACAATTATATTATATTAAAGTATAAAGACCTTATAATAATTAGTAAACCTAAGGAAACTTTAGACCCCCTTAAGAGTTACTAGGGGGAGCTAACTAGTAATTATAATTAATTTCTTAGAATTATAAAAGATACTCTTTCTTATAGTTACTATAAAGTCTATATACTTAATTTTAATAATAGAGAATTTATACTTCTTAGGGTCTAGTTATAACCTAGTAACTAAGAGGTAGTTAAGTACTTAGTAGACCTTATTCTTATAATTACTCTAGGACCTACTAGAGTAAATTAGAATATTATTTATATAAGTTATAATAAAGTTATTTAGGAATTAATAGAGGTAAGTATTAATATATTATTAAAAAGTAGTAAGTGCCCTAGTAAAACTAAAGGGGTAAATTACCTATTTAAATAATTTATATTTTATTTAGAAGACTATCTTTTCCTAGTTAACTTTATTAATTCTAATTTTATAAAAGGCCATAATTATATTAAACTTAGTATATTATTTTATAGTAGCTACTCTCTAGAGAGTTTCTAAGATTAAGAGTAGTGGATATTAATTTTTCTTAGTAATAGTATTTAGAGTTTAATAATTTATATAAAAATAAATCCCTCTTCCTAACTTCCTAATAAAGAGTACTAGGGCCCCTATAATAGAGCTACTAGCTTTAATAAAGCCCTTATTTAGTAGGTCCTCTAAAGTCTTCTTTAGTATAAGAAGCTCCTCTCTTAATATATTATATAGTAGCCCCTAGGGGAGCTCTAGTGTATAGCCCTTCTTATTTAGGACTAAGGGGATCTTATAATTTATATTAGGGTAAATAGGGGATAACTAGTAAGCCATATTAGATTAAAATAGGTTAGGGAACTCCTTAAGAATATACACTAGTATATAATCCCTAGGGTTAATAAGCTTCTTTAATACTAGGGCCTTCTTAATATTCTTTAGGCTTATAGACATTACCTAGTAAGTAATAGGTACCTCCTTACTAGTCTTAACTACATACTAGTATAGGAAAGTAAAGGAGTTTACCCCTAATAGGCGGGCTAATTAGATCTCTTAAAGACTTATAAGTTCCTCCTAGTACTCTAAGTAGGCTATTATACTCACCTTCCTATAAGTTATTTATTAGGCCCTAGTATTATAAACTACTTAATTATCCTCTATTTAAGGCCTACTAAAGTATAAGAGGGAATAAAGGCTTTTAACTATATAAGTATAGACCTTCTATATATACCTACTAACCTCTAAAGTTAAAATAGTAATCCCCTAGGTATTATTAAATAATAGCCTAGTAGTATACTCCCTTATCTTCCTCTTTCTTTTATTAATAAGTAGTAAATAAAGTCTCTTTATAAGGGAGATATTAATAATAATATATATATTATAACTAGTATTAACTAGTACATAAACAGTATAGCCTCTATTAATTCTTATTTAAATAGTAGTTAACTACTAGTTACTCTTTTATTCCTACTTTTATTACTCCCTCTATTCTTAGACTTCCACTTAAATTAGCCCTAATACTTAACTTTATACTAAAGTTACTCTTTTCCTAATTCCTTATTACTTAAGGGGTTACTATTACTCCCTAGGTTCTTATTTATATTACCTATAGGTAATTTAACCTTTAAAACCCTTATAGAGGTATTCTTCTTCTAATTTGAATAATTCCACTAAAT
This sequence comes from Colletotrichum agaves, assembly GCA_036785465.1. Classification (NCBI taxonomy): domain Eukaryota; kingdom Fungi; phylum Ascomycota; class Sordariomycetes; order Glomerellales; family Glomerellaceae; genus Colletotrichum; species Colletotrichum agaves. The sequence goes on from JAXISO010000266.1 coordinate 51,200, forward strand.
ATAGCCCACCTTACCATAGTTATAGCACCTATAGGGGTCTCTCTAATACTTTGGGTTACTATTAGTAAAGAAAAGGGACCCTATAGAGCCCTAGTAGTTATACTACTTAGTCATAGAGCTAATCATTATAATATCCCTATTAGTATCATAATTAATAGTCCTATAGTGGGGTACTAGGTAATAACTAACTAGTCCCTTTATATATTTAAACTTCTATATAATATTCTAGACCTTTGTAAGCTATTTACTATACTTTATAGGGAGCTCTATAGTAATTAAGAGCTCCTTTAAATAAGGTACTAGGGTAGTCTCTAGGAGAGAAATCTAAACCACATTCAGTTAATTATATCCACTAGTCTCTACTAAGGTCTTCTTAAAGTGGGGAAGAAAGGTAGTAAGCCTTTTATTATTCTTCTATTAAAGCCCCTATAATTAAGCTACTACTTAGGGCTAACTATTTAAATCTAGGTATATTTAATCTAAGTATACTATAAATACTTCTAAATTATAAGTACTACTTAAATTCCCTACTATATAAAAGATTTTAATTACTTACTAGGAACTAATATTTAAATAGGTATTAATTAAGTACTAATATTTAAAGTTACTATTATAGAAGTACTTATTAATCTTAAGTTTAGTTTTTATTTACTAAGTCTAAGTTTAATACTCCCTTTACTTACCTAAGAACTTTAGTAGGAGAGGTAAGGGCTTTTAGTAATAGGTAATTACTAGGGGGGGAGCAGGGTATTTAGCCACTTACACAGCAGGAGTCATAGCTAGTATCAAGGCTAGGGTATTCTCCATTATAGGGAGAGTAGTAAATATAGGTACCTAGGGAGGCACTAGGTAGCTTACTAAGGTAGTAGTATCCCTTCTTACTAGCTTATCCATTAGCTCTGTAATCCTCTAGTAGAGAGGACCAATAAAGCATTCTAACTACTACTAGAGCAGTTTATCCATGGGAGGGCCTCCTATGGGGATCTCATGGGGGGTATTAGTTCCCTCTATTATATTATTTATTATATTATTTAATAACTCTTATTCATTCTAGGAGCCTAGCTTACTAATTAGGTAATTTACTAGTAGGGAGCTATACTTAACCCTATTATTATTTATATAGTAAATAAGGATTAAGTTCTAAATATATAAAGGGCTAGGCCTGGGCTTATTTAGCCTAAAGAGTATATAAAATACTATTTATTTAGAACTAAGGAGGGAAAAGGGAAGTTTCCCATAATAAATAAAAAGTCTGTATATAAGGGGCCCAGTAGGGGGCCCACTGGGGGAGCACTGGGTGGGGACCAGGTAAGTAAGTACGGGCAAAGCCCGGGCTAACATTATCCGGGCATAGCCCATAATACCCCCTAAGTAACTAAAACTAGGTTCTTAAGAAATTCTAGCCTAAGGTATTTAGTATATAAATATTATAAGTATATTTTATTTATTCTATTCTTAAGTAATTTAATTATATACTATTTTTATATAATTAATATTAAGTAATTTAGGTTTATAATTATATTAGTATTATATAAAATAGAGTAAGAGGAATAAAGCTTATATTTAAGGAAAGTGAGGTTTACTTTATAAGTAAGCTTTTTTATTATAATATTATTCTTATATTCTCTAACGTAAAGAGTATAATTATAGTCTAAGTTATAAGTACTAGTCTTTTATAAAAGCACCTTAGAAATAATATTAATATAAAGCTTCTCTATATATTTTATTTTATAAGGTATAAAGTTAGTAGTATTTAGTTCCTTTAGGCTATTTAGAATATTCTAAATAATACTTATACTCTTTATAATAATAAAGTATAAAGTAATACTAAAGTTAATATACTCCCTAATATAAGACTTTATAGAGTCTAAAATAAGAAGTAATATTTCCTTACTTAAATATACTTTTCTATAATTATTAAGAATTATATATTTATAAAGTATATAAGACTTTAAAAAAGAGATTATGAAAATACTTAATTAATTCCTATTTCAGTTATTCTCTAGAGGCTTAGTTATTATAATAATATAAAAAGTAATTATTACAACTTTATATAAGTAACTAAACTTAGAATTAAACTTTATATTATTATTACTCTTAATATAAGAGTTATTCTAGTTTTAAAATAGAGTAGTATAGATTTACCCTTTATAAATAAAAGCTACTTTAAGTTCTACTTATTAGGTAGTATTTAAGTAAATAAGAATTTACTTTATATACTTTAGGCTAATCTTTAAAACTCTCTTAGCTTTATATTACTTAATAAGAACTACTTATAAATAATTATAATTTACTATAATTTATAAATAAATTCTATTATAGGGGTATAATTTATTAGTACTTACTCCCCTAATAAAAGAAGAATTTATAATATTTACTTACTTTATTAAAGTAATAAAACCTATAATTATAGGGGTTATAAACCTATCTAGGATTAATAGAAATTTATTACCCTTATAGAGAGAATAAGCTATTACTACTGCTGCTGCTACTGCTGCTATTTAGCTTAATTTTAGCTTGTTCTCTATCTTTTATATCTTTTATATTTTTTATATTTTTTTATTCATAGGAAGACTGAGGGTTTATTAAACCTTTAATTCCTACCTATTATAGAATTTTTAAACTTTATTAATATAATTAACTAAATTTTATTTTATTTTTTTCTAAGCTTAATATTAAGTTAATTATTTAATTATCTTATTATACTATTAGTATTCCTTTTTATATAGTTTAATATGAGAAAAATAGAGGTAAAGACTTACTAATAATTAATAGTTTAAGAATTAATAATTTATAGCTAATTATATTATTAGGTAACTTATATTTTTAATTATAATATTTTCTTTTAATTAATTTAGTGTGAATATAATTTTATTTATTTAAAAAGGTTTTAAGGAGAATAAATTTTATACTTTAAATAAGTTAAATAATTTATTTAACCTTTAACTTTTATTAAATTTTAATAATATTTATTAATATATTTTATTATAATAGGGAAATATTATTAACTTTAGTATAGAAAAATTAAGCTTATAAATTACTTTTAGAGTATAAGTCCCCTATATAGTTCTAAAATTATTAGTTTAGATACTTAGTATACTAATATATTATAGTTTTAAGTAAAATAAATTATATATATTACTAGTAAAGTTAGCCTATTATTAAAATAATATTTATATTAATTAAATAAGAGGAGGTAATTATTCTAGTATTTTATAAAGGTTAAGGTATTAAAGGTAAAAGTTAAAGTACTATTACCTTTTCTGGGTAGGTTAAAAGAGAATAGTATTATTAATCTCTAAGGAATAGTAATAGAAAAAAAAGTTATTAGGTAATTTATAGAGTCTTTAAATTACTATTATATAATTTAATATATATAAAAAGAAATTTTAATAATAATAATATTTTATTTTAGTTACCTATTTACCTTAATAGTTATTTCTTTAATAATAAGTTGATTTTATTTAGATTTTTAATATAATATTTTTCTTCTACTTTATTTAATATATTACTTATTAGTATAATATAAAAATAGTATTCTTATCTTTTATAACCTTATAATTTATATATATTCTATAATTATAGAGTAATTTATAGTAGTAGTAAGACTTTTATATTAAGTAATAGTATTTATTATATAAGATTATATTTTTCTACTACTCTATATTTTTATTCTAACTTAAATGGAGCCCCTAATAATACTAATGATTCTAAAATTTCTAAAGGAGTGAAAGGTTATATTAATAACAATATTAATATAAATACTAACAACTCAAAAATTATATTAGATAGATTTTCATTAACCTATAATAATATTTACGATATTATTAATTCTAATGAGAGTAATTATAGTAAATAATTAAAGATTAAGAAAATTATTAATTATATATAAAGAAGTGAAATTGAGAGTTTAATTACAAGAAAAAGTTATTTAAGTAATAATTAATTAGGATTATCTTTATTATCTAGTGAATTAAACAATCTAAATGACGATATCTTATCCTTTGTAAATCATCCGTTATATTTAAAAAATAAACCATGATTGAGTTTACTTAAAG
>JAXISO010000267.1:0-54787 GCA_036785465.1 Colletotrichum agaves
GGAATAATTACTAGGAAAAGAAAAAAAGAGAGAAAGAGTAGGGGGGGGAGAGAACTACTTATAATCCTAAAGAAAAGAGAGACTAGTATATAATTACTTAGGTAGTAAGTTATAATTAAAGAATTAAATTTTTCCTATTAACTAGTAGAATAAGACTATAAGAATTAATAATTATATTATTAGGAGGGGGGATAAAGTAATAAGGGAGAAATAGGGGGTATATTATAAGCCTAAGTCTTAGGGCTTATATATAGTAACTAGAGTAGGCCTTATTAGGGAGCCCTATAAGAATATAATAGAGTTTATATACTCTATATAAACTCTTCCCTTTCCCTCCTTAAATTTAATATAATATTATTTTAATACTATAGAGTTATTATTTAGTAACTAGCTTATAATATATTATAATTAATAAAAATTAAGTTTATAATAAGGGATTAGAGGGGTTCTCTTATTATATTTTTATTATTACTCTTTTTTTTTCTTTTTAAGTATTACTATAATTACTAAGTAATTTAATTAAATTAATATTAAATAGTTTTAATATATAATAAATATAGGGGAGTTTAATATATTAAGTTAATTATAATAACTTATAAATATTAGTAACTTTAGGTATTATAATAAGTTAAGTATATAGATTAATTGAATAGAATTAAGGAACTGAAATTATTACCTCTTTCTATTTAACCTTATTAATTTATAGTATTTAGAGTAGTTATTATTTTAATTACTAATTAATATTAGTATCCTAAGGTAATTACTTTATTAAATAGTACTCTATATATATCTCTATATATATAAAATTAGTATATTTAAATTTAGGATATATATAGAGAGATTTAAATATAATAAGAGCCTATAGTACTAAATTAAATATATAGTTGAAAGTAATTATATAATCCCACTAAATAGCTGGGCTCCGGGCTTTACTCTACACAGTAGCTAGTTTATGGGTATTATTATAACATTTATAATATTAATTAACTTTAAGAATAATAAAATTATTAATTATTTCTAGGGATAATAAAGAATATTTATATAATTTAATAAATATTTGTTTTTATTATTATAAAGAGAAATAATATTTTTATAATATAAATTAAGTTGTTTAGAATTTATTATAATATTTATAAAAATATACTAAGTAGTTATAAATAACTCCTTAAAGAGTATATTAAATTCAAGAGGTACTTATTTATAAAATAATTAGTCTATAGTTATAGTTATAAAAATCATAAGTCTTATATTAAGGGCAAAGATTAGTGCAATCACTTAGTAAGAACAATGTAATATAGAGATTACTAATTTCCACATATTTGACAATGATGGCTATGGCCAAAGCGAGGGGAGGCGAGCTCCAGTCTGCAACTATGTGAGGGTGCCTGCCAGCTGTCGCCAGTAGCTCGTGGGTTCAGACAGCACTGGCTCAGGTACCTGAGGTAACAATTCATTTTCGAGCTCCGCAAGACGACCGTGACGTCGAAGACTGATATAACTCCACCATCACCATCTTTCCGACAAGCCGTAAGCCACCCCCCTGCTCGACCACGGTATACAACCGGCTCCCATCGATTGAGCTTCGCAATCGACCGACGAACAGGAATTGCATTTACCATGTCTGGAGGAAGAAACCCCATGGAGGAGGCGTACGAACGCCTCAGGCAGGTCGCCCAGCAGCAGCAGAAGCGAGGAGGCTTCCCCGGCGGCGGCATGCCTGGCGGCCCTCGCGGTATTGGCATGGGATTAGGAGGTCTTGTTCTTCTCGGTGGTGCTGCGATTATTGCTCAGAACGCGCTGTTCAATGTCGACGGTGGTCACAGAGCGATCAAGTACCGGAGGTTAAGTGGTGTGAGCAAGGAGATTTACAGCGAAGGTGAATAGCTCTCCTGCTTATTTTCCTACGCGCGCGACGAGCTGACGTTATGCCTTCACTTAGGAACCCACCTGATTGTCCCTTGGTTCGAGACCCCTATCACCTACGACGTCCGCGCGAAGCCGAGGAACGTCGCCTCCCTTACCGGAACGAAGGATCTGCAGATGGTCAACATCACCTGCCGTGTCCTTTCCAGACCGGATATCAAGGCTTTGCCCCAGATATACCGCACACTTGGCACCGACTACGATGAGAGAGTCTTACCCTCTATTGTTAATGAGGTCCTGAAGAGCGTCGTTGCCCAGTTCAACGCCAGCCAGCTTATTACGCAGAGAGAGATGGTCGCTAAGTTGGTTCGTGAGAACCTCTCCCGAAGAGCCGCGCGCTTTAACATTCTCCTAGACGATGTGTCTCTGACGGTATTTCCCTGCGATGCCAATTCACTCACTCGAGAGCTAACATGTTTCCCGTAGCATCTAGCCTTCTCCCCCGAGTTCACGGCCGCCGTCGAAGCGAAGCAGGTCGCCCAACAGGAGGCCCAGCGCGCAGCTTTCGTTGTCGACAAGGCTCGTCAGGAGAAGCAGGCCATGGTTGTCAAGGCCCAGGGTGAGGCCCGCTCTGCCGAGCTGATCGGAGACGCAATCAAGAAGAGCAAGGCCTACGTTGAGCTGAAGAAGATTGAGAACGCCCGCGCCATTGCCCAACAGCTGCAAGAGGCGGGCAGTAAGAACAGACTTTTGCTCGACTCGGAGGGCTTGGGTTTGAACGTGTTCGAGAATAGCGACGAGAAGAAATGAGAGGCGCATGGTTCAGCTCGAAATCTTCAATGTATTCTTAGGATCCTGAACAACGGATCTGTATTATAATGAAAAACCGCCCCTGAGAGCTTCGTACGTACTGGAGCATTGACGCAGAAATGGTGTACATATATTGAAAGGCGTGTAACACGACACAAATCCCCATACACACTGACTCTATAATGCTTCAACGCACTGTTAAAGTACAGTATCTGCTTTGAAATTTTCTGGGTTTGCGCATCCCTTAATCCGAGCCTGAGATGATCATTAACTGCACGGACCAGAGGAGTAGAAAATGGAATAGGATCACCCAGCGTGGGGCCGGGCAGGTGCGGTCCCTCGCCCCTAAGGTAGGTAGGCGCCTGAACCAACACCCCTCCCCCCACCACGACTTAAAGAGTGCTGTCTGCCTGAGAGCTTGACGGACAGCGCAATCCGAAAATCCAACGAACGCAACGATCTCTACGACGACACGACCCTGACGCTCTCGCCTTTCGGTCCGCGACCAGATTACCCCAAAAAACCGCACTGAAGCTCTCAGTCTCCCTCTGCCGCCAAAATGCTTATCAAGTATACGCCCGCTCTCTGAATTCGCTGTGGTTGCTTCCCGGAAGTTCGGTCTTTGCTGACGGCTTGGTTCTTCAGGGTGCGAACTTTAACCGGAAAGGAAATCGAGCTTGACATCGAGAACGAATACAAGGTATGCTCAAGCGCTCTTGCTGGGACCATGAGGCATAGAAATATTTCTGACAGGCTGCTGGCAGGTCTCGCAGATCAAGGAGAAGGTCGAAGAGAAGGAGGGTATCCCGCCCGTCCAACAAAGACTCATCTACGGCGGCAAGCAGATGTGAGCGCTACTCCCGAGCCCAAGTCATTTGATCGAATACAGCGCGTATTCTCAGCGTACAAACAAGCTGACACGTTTGGGGTCGAACACAGGGTCGACGACAAATCCGCGTCGGAGTACGGTCTTGAGGCAGGCGCCACACTCCATCTCGTCCTAGCTCTCCGTGGAGGTGAAGCTTGCTGAGGGTTGTCGGTAAAAAAAAAAAAAAAATGCTCATTATGGTCAACGAGGAAAATCTTAACGGGACACGCTGCTGTTAATATTGAGCGTCCAGAACACTCCAATGATTGAGCGTCGCATATGCGTGATGGGCGCGGGTTGCCGTCGCCTGGGGAGCCAATGCGAGCAGGCCACAACAGAGTATTGAGTGCACTCATGGCTAGTGCGTGCATAGCCTGACAATAGACATCACTTGTGCGAGGAAGTCAATGAACCAAAGTGTGGTTTTACTATCTACATTTCCGATGCCAATGGCCCTGCTAGTGTAATAAGGGCAAATTTACCTTGCCCAAACATGTGCCTTTGGCTTGAATGTAGCTGTGTTAAACTTCCAAAACAAAAGGGTATATGTCATATCCTGCCAACGCCGAGCCGACCCTTGTCCCAATATCCCTTGCGAACGCCTTGCAATTACGATTCCCGTGACGATATATGCTTCCGTGGTAGAGCCAAATCTTGATTTTCAACGCCTCGTCTTCTTCTTTGGCATGAAGATATCGACTGCCTTCTTCTTCTTGGGCTGCTCTGGGTTGCCAATGACTGATCGGGCTGGTTGCAGCTCGTCTAAAGACGCTGGAAGTGGTGGCGGTGACTGAGGGCCCGTTTGCTGAGAAATCACCTTGTGAGAGCGGGACAAATCCATTAGGTTGGAAGTGGCGAGGTCCGGCTTGGGCTTCGGCCGCTCGATCCTGATGTTGCTGTTCGTTTTCGGAGCATTTCCCATAATGCCGCCGCGCTTCAGTCCAACTGATGAAGGCGGCTTCATCGGTCTCTGATCTCTGTAGACCGTGTTGTTGGAAGGCGTCGCTGGGCGTTTGGAGCATGCTTCGCGAAGGTTGGCAGCCGGCGAAGTCAGAGCGGCCGCAGGGGTCTTCCCCTTCTTCTTACTTGACCCCTCGTCGCCAAAAAGGTCTCCGTCTTCATCGTCGGAGGAGTCGGAGAGATATGTAGTCTTCGAAGATATGGTTGGGCGAGTGCTCGAAGATGTGGGTCGGAATGATGGCTGAGCGGCAATTCGGTGCTCGCTAGCCATGGATGTTGGCGCCTTATTGAGTCGAGGAGCCCGAATCAAGCCCGTAGGAACAGCCATCTTGCTTCTTATGCCAGCGATCTCTTTTGTTTCTCTGCGGACTTTCTTCATCACACTTGCACCTGTTGTTGTCTTCATTCTACTGCCAGCCGCCCAATTGAGAGAGCTAGGCAGTTCCTTCCCGCCTCGTCCTCGAGGGAGGCCGAAGGTGCGACCCGTCTTGGGAGGTTTCGGGAGGTATCTCTGGTCGACGATTCTGCTGACATTGTTGTCCCTTTTTTTTTGCAGGCCCTGAAACTTGGCGCGCAACTCGGCTTCGGCCTGCTGCTGCGACTCTCGACGCTCATCGGCATATCTTTCGTAGATCTTGTACCACTTTGTCGGATTCTTGGGCGCATAATTCTTTTCGTGGCTTTCAGATGGAAACTCTTTTTTGATGAGACGCAGCCAGAGTTCGGATGTATCGCCTTGGATGTGGGGAGAGTTGAGTTCGATCTCGCGGAGCTGTGCTGGGTTCGTGACGCGGAGGAGGATATCGCGGACGTGGTGATACTGCAATGAATCGCCATTTCCGACACTGCTGAGCTCGGTGATGTGCCTTTGACAGACTGCGACACACAGCTCTGCAAGTGACTTTGGGCCCAGCATTGTGTCTAAGGTTCCAACTGGCAATGAGGAGGAACTAGCTGTACCGCAAGGCCGTCTCAGTGACTCGGGCGGAGTGTACAGTGGAGGTTGTTGAATGAACAAGCTGAAGTCTCATTGTTAAAAGGATGATTTGACGAAAAAGGAGGATGGCGGGCTTCTGAGGCGTTCAGGGTGCCTCTTAAGGCCCTGCGACTATGGATGAAGCTGACGTAGCGTCGTGGGCCGGACTATTATTGTTGCTGCTGAGCGATATGGCGATGTGGGTCTGACAGAACGCAAAGTCCCCACGTCACATGATTTAATGAGCTAATCCTGGAGCTCTCTGCCACTGACTGGGACGGTTCGCGACCATTTTCCATGGTCAACAGTCTGCAACTTCACCAGTACAACCTAACCATGGCGGCACATATTAAGCAGGAAACTGATATTAAGCCCGACCCTGACGTTATTACGGCCTCACCTCTCGACGATGACGACTTGTACGAGGATGCTGGTGATCTCGAGTTCTTCGACCCGAACAGCGACCATGGAGCATTTGGCCAGGCATACCTAGCCCGCGTTCCAAAGGATTTGTGGGACGCATGGGATAACCTGCCAGATGATGCTGAGGTTGAGGTTGGAACCATGCGACAATGGGATGTCGTAAAGCCCGATGGTACTATTGAAGTAGGTGGCAGGCGCGACGCGACGAGACCGGCTTTATCAATCAGCTGACTTAATTTCAACAGCACCGATTCAAGATGCTTCTCAATCCTAACAGATCCGAACACCAGCTCATGCCGAAGGAATACGACCTGGAGATGGGCAAGGAGCTGTCGCGCAGCACTTTCGTCTTCTCCGAGGAGGATCTTCCTGGCTTCAAGGCCAAGTCGAAAGCCCGGAGCGATGCAGCGAATGCGGGAATACCGGCTCGGTTTCTGCGCCCAAAGCACGAGAAGGTGGAAAAGAAGCCGTTTGAGAAGCGCGGCAAATGGCAGCCCTACTACCGCAAGGCGATTCCGAGTTAGTTCATCTCTTCCGATGGAAGATCTTGCAGAGGTCTAACTTCGGGCAGAGAAAACAAAAGTTGTGGCAAGGATCCAATATGAGTTAGCGTGCAAGCCTGTCGATAATGCTGAGAGTCAGGCGATCTTGCAGCGCAAGCAGCTTGAGGCACTCAAGCCCAAACATACTCTCCAAATTATGGGACAACGTGCAGCGAATAACGTTATTCAACACGGCTCTGCTGCCGCTGTGGAGAAGTTCGGTTCTTTTATCGTAAGTTGCGACTTTACGGCAAACCCCTGCCCAAGGCTGACATTCTGCGTAGAAAACGACGGCACCTATGAAGGCTACAAAGCCAAAGAAGGCGGAGAACCGGGCGGCTCGTATGTCAGAAGAGCAACTTCTGGATGGCCTCATGGAGGCCTTCAGGAAGTACGAATACTGGAAGATGTCCATCTTGAAGGCCAGGTTCGATCAGCCAGAAGCTTTCTTGCGACAAACTTTGGAGAAGATTGCGGTACTCAACCGGTCTGGTATTCATGCCAACGAATGGTCGCTGCAGGAGCACATGAAGAGTATGGCTTCTGGTGCGACTAGCGAAACAGCGCCAGAAGAGGCAGCAGCCGAGGATGACGACGATGAGGTAATTATGGAGGATGTCGTCTGAATGAGGATAGATTTTCACTTGGACATTGGTCTGTGTTCTTCTGGACATTGCACGGCGTTGGGTGTTCATTATTTGTTTACATTACTACGGGAAGGACTTTGATATCCGACTGGACAAGACACCAAACCTAAGAAGGCGTGTCACAGGGTTTGCATGGCCGCGTTTTGGCTTGCAGCAGCGAACGGTTCGCAGAGTGCAATGGGAAGAGAGTGACTAGGCGAGAGGAGAAAGCTGAAGCGTGTGCCTATATGCCGTGTGATTGGGCTCACCCTGCAACGGGTGATTGATTTATTGCGTCTGAACGCGAAGCTTGGTCCTGCAATGTCATTACTCACAATTCAACGATTGTGGCAGAAAAAGCTTCGATTCGGAGTGCCAACGAAGACTTCAGCGGTCTTTGGACCGTTGTCGTGGGGGTGGAGAAACGGACTAATCCGTGAACAGTTCTCACCTCTACAAACCTTACGTCATGCTGAAGCCCGTAGTTCGTCCAAAGTGCTCCGGTATCCAACGCGCCTTTACTTTCGCAGTAACTCGTAATGTTACTTCTCCAACATTCCCCATGGCCTCAAAAACCTTGAATCTGGTCCTTGATTTCGACGGTACTATTACCACAAGGGACACGATTGGAACACTTGCAGAGATTGGTCTCAGCTTCCAAAAAAAACGCGGATCCGACCTTTCTGCGGCATGGAAGCATATACTTGAGAAATATAGCCGAGACCATTTTGAATACGTCGCAGCCTACAAGCCACCGGCAGGCAGCCGGCTGACTTTACACGACGAGCTCGCTTACTTACGCAGCCTCAAGGAAGTCGAGCTGCATTCAGTGCGCCGTGTCGAGGACTCTGGCATCTTTCGGGGTATCAGCAGAGAATATCTCGTTGAAGCCGGAAATTCCGCACGAGAAGAGGGCAGGGTGCAATTGAGGGACGGTTTCGCGGACCTCATGAACAAGGCCAGGTGCAACGGGTGGCCTGTCTCAGTCGTGTCTGTCAACTGGTCGAGGTCCTTCATTCAAGGCGTTCTGTCAGCCTACAGCTTCGATATCGTCGCCAATGACATCGAGATGGATGGTTCGATTTCGGGACCGAGTGTGCTCGGCCCGCCCTCTCGAGACACCATCTTGATGACCTGTGAGGACAAGCTGCGGGCTCTTCGGGCTCTGACGGACCGTCAGGGACCCAACGGCACCGAGGGCATGGTCTACTTTGGAGATTCAACCTCTGATTTGGAGTGTTTGTTGGAGGCGCGAGGAGTCGTGGTATCTTCGTGTACAGAGTCTACTTTGTTGAAGACCTTATCGAGGACGAAATGTGAGGTACCCCAAGCTCTACATTACCGCGATTCGGGCAACATGGTATGGGCTTCTACCTTTGATGAGGTCTTGCGGAGTGGGTTTTTGTGAGAAAGATCAGTTTATTGAGGCTCGAGCTTGAATGCTCGCCATCAAAGAGCTGTATTACCGAGCTTAAGTTGTCATTGAGTCGTGTCATTCTTTGTTCTGGGGACTTGGTACTCTTTCGCAACCTTACTCCAGAACAATGTATTTCTGTTTTGAAGGCGTTCAAAGCTTGCGTGGGTTAACTGGGAACAGACTTTGTGTTCTAAATTATTTCCCTCGGTTCACAGGTAACTGGTATCTATATATAAACACCATAGGAATCAGATGTCGAATCTAAGTAAGCCATACATACCGGTCACTCGACTAAGCAAGACCATAACGATAAATACGACTTTTGATCAGAAAAAAAGCCAGCCAGCCAATCATGTGTATCTATCGAACTACCTTGTACAGCTGCAAGGACGTTGACTACAAGCAAAAGATTTCGGATTGTGAGGACCAAATGGACTTCCTTGCCGGCAAGCGTCAGCGTCCCTGCTCCGAGCGTCGTACTCACTCCTTCCAATGTGTTCGGGTTGCATCCAAGTGCTCCAAATGCCAGAAACTTGACGATCTTCGAGACCGTACGAAGCAAACTCTCAAAGATTTACGCCAGAAGCGCACCAGCCCAGATGGTGTAGATGACAACTCGTCTTCGACTTAACCCTCCCATCTTACCTCATCTGAAATTTGTTCTTCGGATACTTCTCCTCCGGATGCGGGCGCTTCCAAGGATGCGGATGGCCCTTGAACTCTTGATTTATCAGTGAGTCTGGGCCTTGCGACCCGGCTGGTCACGGAAGCTGTAAATATGAATGATTTGCAAGTTAAGTAGTAATATGTGGATTGACTGGTTGCGACAATTAAAGATTCACAGTATTAGAGTGTTGATTTGAAGTTGTTGTCTTTCGAATTTACAACGCAAACCTAGACAATTGTATAATAAAATGGCTCCCTCTTCATTTCCACCAGCGTCTCCTCGGGGTCTCAACATCGTCTGTGGCTATGTTGCTTTCCTTCACCACGCCCAAGAAGACACTTTCCAGAGTTGCTCCTCCAACAGAATAGCATTCAATCCCTAGAGAATCCTTGGCCTTTTCCAGCTGATCAATCAGGTGAATGACCGGGATCACTTTGAGACTTCCAGTTGCCACCTTGGCGTCATCAGTTTCACTCCGAAGTGCGTGGGCGCCGGGCAAAGTGAAGCGGATCTGACCGCCAATCGCCTCCCTCTCTATGGAAGCATGTGGAATAGAGCTTTTGATCCAGTCTATGAACTCGTTCATCTCCTCAGTAGAGGAACTCGGCGCGGTCTTCAGGAGGACTTGAACATAGTAAACGTTGCTGTACTTTTGTCTCAAAGCTTTGGTTGTACCAACAGCCAGGAGTTTCTGCGACATGACAGCGGCCCTGTCGGCGAGAGTGTCTGCTTCCTCCATGCTGTGCGTCTGCCGCTTTGGTGAGAATACTGCATGGCCAATTACCAACGACGAAGAACTTACGGTTAGTAGCAAAGAGCGATTCGGTGAGATCTCCTGGATGATCTTCCAGAATGCTCTCTTGGCAACGGCATCCATCGCGGAGGTTGGCTCGTCCAGTACAATAACCGGCGGTGTACCTGCTCAATGTAAGCCAACGATGCAGATCACAAATCTGCAAGAGATCTTACCCATCAGCGCAATCGCCAAACTCAACTTTCGTTTGTTACCACCTGAAAGTGCAGAGGCTTGTCTGGCGGCATAGGGTGCTAATCCTAGTCTTTCCATGATCAGATCGACATTGCGCTGGACATCTTCGACACCCTTGATTCTCGCGAAGAAATCCAGATGCTCTTTCGTGCTCATCATTTCGAGGGCATCGTGTTGTGGGCAGACTCCGAGGTGCGACCTCGCAGTGACACTCCTGGCGTCCTCGCCGCAGAGGTAGGCGTGTCCAGAGTCAGGTCTCAGATCTCCCCGGATCAGGTTGACCAGCGTTGACTTCCCTGCGCCATTTGGACCCAGAAGCGCCAGAATCTCACCCGGAGCGATGCCGAGGGATACATTGTTCACAGCGATGTTGCGTCCGAAGGACTTCGTGATGTCGATGACTCGGAGGGGATCCTCTGCTGTATCCTCAACTCGGGTCCTCTCTGATGTCACCTCTTGGCTCGTGGGTTCCAGCGCCTTTTCCGAGTCTGGGTTGGCAATGTCATTCTTGGCCGAAGCAAGCTTGGGAAGGTCATGTTCCTTCTCGAGCCAAATGAGGATGCCAAGAAGCGCCGCGACCTGAAAGACGAGGTAAAGAATGGGGCCGCCATATCCGTATATGGACCAAGGTAAAATGAGATTTCCTGTTCCGCAGCTGACCTCGTTGGCGTTGATAGCATACGCGCATGCTCGGAAGACATTGCCGATCGGGAAGATTAAATTCAGCGTAAACGTTGTTGCCGTTATCATCGAGTCTACCTTGGCGGCGTCAACGGTCATGCTTGGTACCTAGATGACAGACATTTAGTTGATGCAGAAAATCAACAGGTAAAAGGGGTACGAACGAAGAACGCAAGGGTCACAAAGCAGAACATGAAAAAGTTTGCCGCGACTGTAGCACTGAACGCAGTTGGACCGCTTCTGAAGAAGACGGACATGACGTAGCTGAACAGAAGGGATGCCAGGCCATAAAGGCCAATGACGGGGAGCATAGCCCAGGGAGAACCGAGCCAGTTGGGTAGCTGAATAACGAGCGTTACAGTGATGGCGATAGAAATCACCGCGACGAACATGAAGTCGAAGAGGGCGTATGCAACCCACAGGGGGGCTCTTCGGACTCCGTTGGCGTATCCAATCGCGCGAACACGACGTTTCTTCTCGATTGATGGGTACAATACGAAGGCGGCTGGGTATATAGCTTGTATCAGACAGAAAAAGAAGACATAGACCATTCCAATGTTCTCTCCGCGCTGTTGAATGCTTTAGGTTGACTGGCTTGCCAATTGCAGCGGAGCGAGACTTACAGGTAGGATTTGTCCGAATTCTCCCAGGGAAGTAGAGATGGTCACGTCAGCACCGAGACGAAGCTGAGTGTAAATGTTGAACAGCTGCAGGCCAGCGCTGATTCCTAGTCCCGCCTCACTGGCAATTGTTGGTGCTGTCGTGTTGTTCATGAAGAGACCGCCAGGCGAAAGCGAAGAACTGTTTTCGCGGATGTATCCCATGAAATCGTCAAAGGTGTCAACAGGGCGCATCCACTCGTCGTAGTACGACATGCTAAAGGAGTTTGCGAACGGGACACCATTGGACATCAGAGTGTGCAAAGTCTCGTTTGTCCCGGGAGGACCGCCCAGCAGCAGCCCAGGTCCAGGCTTCGGTGGCTGATGTGAAGTGTCCGGGTAGTAGTAGACGCCGACAGGCCAAGCAACTCCGAGCATTGGCGGCAAACTGAGACACATCGGAGTTTCGTAGCCCTTCATGAACGACGACAATGCTGGGGTGATGGCGATCGGGAGAATGAGGACATAGAGGTATGGCCACCAGAAACTCTTGAGGACCACAAGTCTCTTCCAAAACAGTGCCTTGACTTGTGTACGAAAGGACGCGAACGCACCTGGCGTCAGGTTGAATTCCGCAGCGGGAGGGACCATAATGGCGCCGTCCTTGACATTCAGGGCAGCATCGTCGGCAACTCGGAGGAAGACATCTTCGACTAATGGACCAGAAAGCGAGACGTCAGCTTGTCCGCCGGCGGCTAGCTTAGTTGCGAGTTGAGCGGCCGAGGAAGAATTTGGTGTGGTGTAAACTACACAAAGTTAGTACTCGGTTGTAGGCGACATCAACGCTGTGGATTGAACGTTGCTGACTTATTTGATCTTGGTGAATTGCATGGGGGTAGGACTCGTGAGCAGTGGCTTCCGAATGTGGTACTGAGACCTTATAGCCACCACCATGAAGTTGCTTGAGCGTCGTTGTTTGACCCTGACATCTAACCTGGCCCTTTGACATAATGACGATATGATCAGCGAGAACCTCAACTTCATCGAGGAAGTGAGTTGTAAAGATGATGCTTCGGCGGGTGCGCTGCTGGAGCAATATATCCCAGATAACTCGTCTCGAGAGCGGATCCTGCAATGACATGACGTTAGAGTGTTCTTGGTGGCAGGGGATAGAGGAATGCTTACCAAGCCCGAAGTACACTCGTCAACGAGGCAGATTGAAGAATCTCCGATGAACATGCAAGCTAATTGAAGCTTCCTCATCTGGCCGCCACTGAGAGTCTTTGCTCTGCTCGTCGCTTTGTGAGACAGGTCGCTAGCAGCTAGCAAGGCGTCGAGTTCCTCTTTGCTCTGTCTGGCACCCTTGATATTGTTCCAGACATGCATATGTTCATCGACGGTCAATTCCGACCAGAATGTATTCTGTTGAGGGCAGATACCTGTAAAAGTTAGATTGCTTCCTAACACGAGAACCATGCTAATCGATATGGCACGTACCTAATTGTGATGGAAGGGCATTGATATGGATTGCGCCATCGGTGATAGGCAAAAGACCAGCCATCATCTGCAAGGTTGTTGTCTTTCCAGAACCATTAGGGCCTACCAGACAGAGGATCTGGCCCTTGTGGCCTTGCAACTGCACGCCATCTACGGCAGTGAAAGATTCCAGGTTCTTCTTGCCCTTGAGTAGCTTTGTCAACCAGAACGGCTCGAATGTCTTTATGAGCCCCTGGACATCCACTACGACTGAGCCCCCAGCCGCTTGCTCCGAAGAAAATGATCTCCGCTTGAAGTCGATACCGTGCAGAGTTGACTCAACAGCTATTGCCAGAGGCGGGTAGGCAAGGGTCGCAACAAACATCAATGCGAGAAGCGTGGCGGCGTTCAATGCGACTGAGGTCCCTCCAAACGGCTCTGGGAGCTCATTCAAGACGGCGGGCTTGAGTGTGATTTCCCAGTAGCACATGAATTGGATCAAGTAGTACTGGTTAGCGCTGGGAAACATGAGAGAAAGAAAGCCGACGCCTGCAGCGGATGGGTGGTTGTTCGCGTAGAACATGGAGAGCACGGAGAAGGCAAGAGATCCCAATCCTACGTATATGGGTGCTGTACGGGCTCTCCGAAACAACGAGCCTGCAAAGACAGCAAAACTGTTCATGGCGAGGCCCAGTAAGATGTACGAGAGGATCGGAATAGCCGCGTTGCTGGTTGGCCAAAGGAAGCGCCAGTGCAACGTGCCGAAGATGACCCAACAGGGGAGGTAGATGAGGTTGAAAACAGTGAGGTATGAGATGACCCGAGCTGTTGCGTTCCCGCCCATGGCGTCGATAAGCTGCGACATGCCGGAGTCGCGTTCTTTCGAAATCAACTCCGTGAGGTGGAAGACCTGGGAGAAGAAGCAGAGGAAGAAGGCAAAACCGTACCACCTGGCGACGCCGTTCACGATAGTGAGCTGGAGTATCTCATCGACCTCTGCTTGTGTATTGTCCGTGAACAGGAAGACACGCGGCGTTTGTGTGGAGTTGGCGATGGCGTTGTCGACTGCGACCTGCATCGGCATGTAGAACGACTCGAGGTTTCCATCGTGCTTGAAAACGTTGTAGGGAATGGGTTTTCGGCCCGGGTCTGCTCGGATGGTGTACTTCCACCCATTTACCTTTGTCTTTGTCCCGTCCGAAGATTGACTCAATTTCCCTAGTAAATCATCCAGTTCTTCCGGGGTCATATCTGCCAAGTCTTTGCCTGTACCAGTTGGGTACCCTCCATCGGAGGTAGTGGTCTGTGGTGAGTCGTTGAAGATGATGGCGCCGTGGCAGCCGCTGATGCCTCGAATATTGGCGAGGCACTCCGTCAGGAGATCCTGCTCATCCTCGATAATCTTCACAGTTTCCGGCCTCAAGGGCCTCGTGATGGTAGCGATGACATCGTCAACATCCTCTCCTAACTTTGGACTCCTGACGATGTACAAAGGCTTGTCGATGATGGTCTCGGCGAGGCTAGGGATAGGCGCTGGCGATCCGACACCGTTGATATCTGGGAGTCGAGTGAAGTAAGGTATGTTGAATAGAAGTGTTATGAACGTGATCGGGATGACGTAAGACTTGAGTAGAAAGGCGACGGGGTGCCTGACAACAGCAACAAGGAACGTCTTGTAAATCAAAGCTCGAAGTTGCCCTAACGACGGCAGAACCAGGGGCGCCATCTTGTCGCTTGTTGTTCACATATTCAAGAGAGGAAAGGGAAGACTTTGACTCTGGCCATGACTGCTGGGCTTTTGTTTAGGCAGAAGAGGTCTTCAAGGTCTGATTATGGTTCAGGAACATGTGCATGCCAAACTCAGGGTGGACCTACCTTGGAGGTTGGCTACAACCATGGAATTGCTAAGAGTGCCGATAGACTTGGTCGTCGCCATAGCCAAGTGTTGCGCGCCCATCCGCGCACGAACAAAAGAGTTTAATAAACTTTTGCCTAGAGATGGTAGGAAGCCTTTTACCTGGACATCATTTCTCTGAAGAGGAGTTGCGAAGTCTGCTCTTTACTGTCCGGGCTACCTTGAGTGGGCGCATGTTCACCGTTAGAACCAGAAGGAGTGACAGACACAAGCAAAGGGAAGGGGATTAAACCCACACACAGTCTGTCGATGGTCCCTTTTGAAGATGGACTTACAACATGAGGGCAGGAATCGCCCGCCGTGGATTCTACCGAGTCCGGTACTGGGAGCGGCCCCGTCCTCTGGGAAGCGAAGTTTTCGGAAGACATCCTGCTGCCAGAAAGCATCCCCGAAGATTTCCACAACTTCCAAGCCATAAGTCGCGAGAGGTGCTGGAAAGGTTGGACGCCAAGGTTATGGCGTCTTTCCGGAGGTATGGGTCAACTACGCCTCGGGTGATTGAAACTATCCAGGTGGCACGAAGTGGTGTCTTCAACATGATCCATGGCAAATCACAGAAATCAGCCAGCAATTTGAGTGGCGAGCGCCTCGTCGACAGGACTCTGTGGTTTGCGGCCACTTGACAAAACGTCCATCATGCCCACTAGGTTGAGATGGCGAGATCCACGAGCACTCGTAGCAGAGGTGTATAACGAGGCCTAGAATTTGACCATTGAGTTGGCCGCCTACCGGCAAAAGAGCCAAGACACGGTTTTCGGTACGGCATTTTGCAGCAAAGAATATGCCGAGCCGCACGTGGAGCAGCAGCTCCATCTGCCCTGTTGGGGCTGATTGGAATCGGAGTCTTGTTTGTCAACATGTGAGGTCGGAGCGGCGAGGAAGCGAGGCATCCGCCGGGTAGCACATTGGATGAGACAAGACAGGCACGGCCGGGCCAAGTGTCAGGTTGCTTCGGACGGCTTCACGAAGCCGATTTGCGGCTGGGATGCGCGATGCAACGCATAGCAACGCATGACAGCGCGTCGACGACACAAAGCAGGAATGTTCGCAGACTTACGAAAATGGACGCGGCCGAAACCCGGACGATGCTCTGACCACGACGAGAATGGCGAACGTGGCAAGGATGGCTACGGACAGATCTGCCAGCAGTCTAGCAGGGGTCTGAAAGGGGTCTCTGAAGGGTCATCAGAAATTTGGGTTTATTGGCTCATGTTGGGCTGGAATTCGTCCGAAGGAAATGGGTAGGCTCAGAATGTACCGCAAACGACATGTTCATGTCGATCCAACAACGTTCTGCATTCTGCATTGCCAGCCACTGTGATGATCGATCACTCAGGACAGAGAAGAAAACGGAGCAGCCGAAGTGTGAGGCTGCATTGGAAGGCGGAGAGGGTGCCAAGAATATCCGGATAGGGTGAAGTGGTGATGCCGGTGCCAATCTCACGAGTGAAGGATGCGGACGCCGAAGTAGTTGCAGATGAATCCCGCCGCGGATCGTGGGTGCGGTAAGGCATGGTGGAGAAGAGAAATGAGTAGATAGTACGTGTTAGGATGGTGCTTCGGAGCCTGGAAGTCGGTGCGGTTGTTCGTTCAGGTTAGGGGCCTGAGCTTTGGGTTGAACGGTTCGTGCAAGCGTGGGAGCGAGGGTGAGTGAGGGTGAGCGCGCCGGCGTAGAGGAGATTAGAGCCCGGGTTGCGACAGAGAAAGGAGACAGGAGACTGGATTGATGATACCTTGAAGCGACGAGGCCGAGCACGTTTCCAGCGAGTCTTGTCGGGTACCGTTTCTCAGTAGTGACACAAGAGAAGCAGAGTTGAAGGTGGTCCCAATTGGGAGTTGCATAAGGTAGGTAGTGTTTGCAGGGCTGGAGGGGAGGAGGGCGATGACAATCTCAGATAAGTAAGAGGTAGCGATGCTTGTCGAGGACATATAGAGAATGAATGAATACCAAAGCAGAGAAGGCAGCACAAGACTTGGTAGATTACGGCTGCGTGAGCATGGCTGGCGTAATGTCGCTGGATGTAATACTGGGTCCTGCGGGCAGGGCAACTCAGAATCAATGCAATGAGGGGATCATCCTAAATACTACTAGTAGTAGTACGCGGTCAGCAACAGACGTGACTGGAATGTTAAATTAAATTAAGCTAATGGAGGGAGGGAGGCCTACCTCAGTCCGCCGCTGCATTTCCGAAGTTGCTTGGGTTTTCCAAGCAAGATGTGTGCCCGCGCGCGATCAAGCAGCAGAAGACGTTACTAGCCCAACGTGCGTTTACAGTTACAGTTACAGTTACGTCTTGGGCAACAAAAAGTAATCAGGATATCAGGATCTGCCCGACGATCATTACTAAGGTACTGTACACCTAAAGCTAAAGGTAAGGTAACCTAAGTTCTGGCGAACAACTGCAGTCCTGCAACCCGCTGCAGCGCGCAGGCTTCCGGCCTCAGGTCGCACACGCACTTGGCTTGCTTACTTCTCAGTTTCGTCCTTCTTTAGCATCTTGGAATAGCACACGGCGAAGAGACTCACGATGACCGATACCTAGGTATTGACCTGAAGTGGCGCCCAAGCAGCTTACCTGGGCTAGGCTCACTGTTGACCTAGGCTTACCTTCGCCGTTGGCCTACCATAGGTACCTTAGGTAGTACGCAGCAGGTCGCTGAGGTGTTGGAGGTGGGAACCAGCCCAGCACCTCTTTCATCCCGGTTTACACCTCACCTTACCCCCCCGCAAAAGCTGACCTTACCCCCCTCCACAGCGCTAAGCCACCTTAGGCAGGCGCGCCGCCACGCTATACGCAATTGAGGGGGGGCAGCCGACCTCTGAAAAGTTAGAATATATCCATGTATACATCATAGCTAAGTACCCTTCTAGCATAGCTCAAACATGTTCAGAATATGTTTAAGAATCCTAAATAAAATAATCCCTTATATAACCCTAACTTAACCTAACCCTAACCCCTAAAACTAACCCTACTTACCCTACCTAACCCCTATCTCACCCTAACTTATAAAATATATTTTTTCTTAAGTTTTTCTAAATATGTTATAGACATATTTAAAGCATGTATTGAATATGCTCTAAACATGTTGCTGTAATGGTATATAACTGGTCTGTGCACTTAAAAGTGGATGGGGGTAAGGTCAGCTTTTGCGGGGGGGTAAGGTGAGGTACAGGCCGCTTTCATCCAACCTTGAGGTACGAACCTAGGTAGTATCGATTGGTGACCCGGACCTCATTCCTTAGGGTCCCTGGACCCACTACCCAAACATGAGCTGAGATGCAGCGCCTAGCTAAGGTACCCTTGGGTCGGGGACTCGGGTCCCCTTAGCGCGATGCTCCCCGCCTTATCCAAGCAATGGAAGCACCAACCGACTAAAGGTGCCTTCCACTGGCTAGCTTCATAATAAGATCGGTAAACTCCAGTCAAGAAAACGAACAACGTCGAGTAGATTAATTACCATCACAATAGCAAAACAACTATAAACGGAGAAGCCAATCGACATTCCTAGTATCCGTCCATCCTCACCGGACCCAATGTGGTTCCGGGTGTGCCGTCTCCTTGGGCTTTTTTTTCCTTCTTTCTTTCTTTCTTTCTTTTATTTTCTTTTTCGTATCGGCTCTTAACACTCATTGGCCTTACCATTTGAAATCATGAAATTTGCTTCTTATCTTGCCATCATGCAAAGTAGCAAACGAATACCAAAACGCCGTGGGCCGACTCGACCCCCATCTTTCCCCCCTTTCTTCACCCTCTCTGATGTGCGCCGCATGTAACTCCCCTTGGTGTTATCCTCGTCCAGGTGCCTTTCTCTACTAGGTAATGTACCTGTGTAACGAGGTACCTAAGGACAGGACCTTTCATTTAGATACCCTACCTCAAGGTGGTGGTACCTACTTACGTGGAGAAACTGGGGACTATGGGCCCTGCCTCCCGTCGCCTTACGAACCTCCCCTTCCATTTCTGTAAGAGTAAGGAATCCCCCGTGTAGTCCCTGTAGTAGGCGTCTTTTTCCGGTCCAATCCCAAACCCGCCTCCCCTTCCCCCTATGTTCACCCCTCTAAAATCACGTCCCTTCCAGTCTTGTTATTCCTCTTGACCCTTTCGTCAGCCAGCCAGGCCTTTCTCTCATGTACAAAGCGAAATGTTTGACTTGGTCTGATACCCCCCCCATTTTCCCTCTGCCTCATATCGCCGCCCGATTCCTCTCGACTCGTTTGTTTGTCTTGGGTTCCCCTCCTCTTTCTCTCTCTCTCTCTCTCTCTCCCCCCCCCCTCTTTCTCGACAACACCCTCTCGTTCTCGTAACTATCCCTCGACAACCTCGACGACTATTCCTCGACTCTGCCACTAGTCTACACTGAGCTGATTCCAACTGGCTTGACCAACGTAACCGCCCGGACACTGCTTGCGTCCATTTCACGAACCCGTGCAGCCAACCCCAATCAATAGTCGACACCCGCCTCTCTCCCCATCGGGCCCGGCATCACTACTTTCGTGCACACCACCGATCCGACGCCGCCCGTTCAAGTGCTTTTCGTCGTACCTTATGCTCATGTCGCCCACTTCTACCTGACACTTCGGGTCCTACGACATTCGTCATGGAACCCGTCCCCGAGACTGAGAGAATGGAAGAGTTTCGCCCTTCGCCTCTTCCCTCCCTCAGAATCCAGAATCCCTCTCTGCTCCCTACCGTCGATATCGACCCTGAGCCTTTGAGGAAGCCGCCCACCTTGCGACGTCAGACCGATCCGAGTCCCACCTCTCCGTCCGCTCCGGCATGGACTCTTACCACTCTGCCATACCGTCCACATACTGCTTCGCCCCTCTCTGGTCACTACAGATCGAGATCTGCTGCGAGTCTGGCTCCTTCCATGTCTCGTACTCAGTCTATGCCTGGCGTCAATGGCGCTGGTCACATACTGTGCGCGCCCCAGTTCCGTTCCTCCAGTCCCTCCGGCTCCCCCAGCCGCACCCGAATTCCTCGCAGACCCGTTGACGAGGCCTTTCCCACCTCGCCAATCCGCAGCTCTATTCTGGAGCCAGAACGTAAGTCCGCCGACCTGAACAACTCCCCCGGGCTGGGTATTGCGACATCCTCCGCAGTCCTTCCTCGTCATCGCCGCCCGTCATCGCCCTTACGACACCTTGGTCATGCCAGCACCGGCTCGCTTCCCGCACTACCATCCACTCCTATCTCTGCAGCATCGTCGCCCTCTTTCAGGGGCTACGAAGCCTTTGCGCATGGTTACAGCGTTCCCGCCTCGTTCCCATCCTCCTCCGTACCGTCGACACCAACGTCTACAAGATCTAGGAGCCCCAGCATCTCCAGTCTCGAAACCATACCTGATTCCCCTGACGCCGAAGAGGCTGCAATGGAAGCGGAACGGATTGCTCAACTCAAAGCAGCCGCGGATGCTGCGGAACGAGGCGAGTCAACTGATGGCAAGGGCAGAAGCAGCTTGGACGTGCCTTTGAGGGGCCGAACGCTGGGATTTGGGTCACGAGATAAGCGAAAGCGATGGAGTGTTTGTGGTGCCGAACGACGTCAAGATCTTGATCTGGAGACGATATGGGAAGATTGATGAGGCTGTCTAAAGCTACATTTGCGTCTGCAGATGGCGACTCGGGAGTTTTACTGCGAGGAAGTGGCACCACTTGGACGATAGCGAGGTATTTTTCACGACCCTCATTGCTTCAGAGCGTTGGGACCTTTGTTCCCCCGCCCCCCCTTTTTCTTTTTACTTTTCTATGCATGGCATTCGGTAGGCTAAGGGGCATGATGGCGTTCAGTGAACTGCTTCTGATACCCTACACTGCATTTCACCTAACACGGGCATTACGGAGGCATTATCATCATATCAGGGTACTCTACTTTAACAGCTGGGTTCTTTTCCTGCGATTCAAGTTTTGAAACGCCTATTTCCTAGGAGTATGGTGTGGATGAAGCACCAATCAATGAACTACTTGACATTCTGAAACAAGAATCACAGGTGATGCAACTACTTGTGATTACTGCTGACTTGCCTGCATCCGCTGCAGGGGGCTTAGTGGTACCCCTTGCTTGAAGCTATCCTGTTTTCTCGTTGGCCAATTTCAATAGACAACTCCCATAATTTCCCTCTATTGTTCAAATTCTCGCTGCGCGGTATCAAAGGGGCTCTTATTGCTCGGCCATGATGATATTTCTAATCCCTCGATATCCGAGCGACGAGGCGGCAATGTATAAAACGTCCCTGCTGCTTCATGGGTGCTTTTATATTGCAGAATAGCAAAGTCTCACTATCAAATTTGTGCCAGCGACCATCTTGCCGTATTTCCCCACTTCCTTCCTGTCCGTTCATTTCACCAATATTCGCCATGCATTGCGTCTTCGTACTTGGTGCTGCTGCCCTGCTTGCTGGCGGAGCCAAAGCGGCCCCTAAGGCGCCAGAAGATGAAGTGAGACCCAACGCCATTCTCCAGAAAACTTTTTATCCTGAATGACTTGGTATCCCATCTTGTCAATAGCTGACTGAAAAAAGGTGCTCGCTCATTTAGTTCATGGACGAACCTTCCATGAGCCGGTGCCGGTCGCCGGGGCCAAGCCCGGACGGGGCCGGCCCGGATATCACCATAATGGCACTAACGCAACGACATCGGCAGCCACAGGCGGGGCGGCGAGTAGCACATTTCCGCAACCTTTCAACTCGAAGAGCACTCTTGTGCCTTCAGCGTGTCCATTGAGCGTCGTCACATCAACGATGACGTTCGATATCACTTTATACATTACTGCAACAACCTCATACGGTAACCTAACGTCCTCCTTCCACACTGGTTCGACACAACCGTCATTCACACCTTCACGATTGGACTTTGATACCACGACATCTCACACACCTCGGAACATATCTTCTACAATGATAGAGCGTTCCACCAGGCTCACGCGCTCTATCAATTCGTCTGTCACCGTTTCCTCCTCGGCCTCCGAGGCTCCTTACTTAGATGCTACAAGAAACACGCAATTGCTGCAGAACACCACAGCCTCAGCTTCGTACACCTCGACTTCGTCGTCACTTGTGGTACAAAACACCACCTCACCTTCAAAGTCTATCGAACCATGCGATGATATCAGTTCTGCTTCTCGTTCAGACTCAAGTACGACTGCCACTGCGTCTAGCACGCCATTCAACTCGACGACGGCGTGGTTTAAGCACACATCAACGACGGGTGTTCGGACTACAGCACCTTGTGATGAGGAAACTAGCACTGCCACTGGGATCAGCGAGCAGTATACATACACGTCAGACGCCACTACGAACCAGATATCTAGCTGTGCAACTCCGATACCATCCGAGAGCTGCATTATCGACACCTCCATGGCGCCGGTCACCAGTGCACTGCTGACCTTAGTCCCATCATCAACCCTCGCGCCTACGAAAACGGTCTGCCGAGACGACGCGCCGACAGGCAAGCCGCTGCCCGAAAACCAGCATTGCGGCGTCCACGGCTTGCCAGTGGGCAACTACTTCCTGGCGCGCTTCGTCGAGAATCTCCCTGGTGTCCCCGTGACACTAGAAGGATGCTATCAGTTCTGCGCTGTAAGTGCCACTTGCTGCTTTGCCTCCTGTTTAATATCGCATGCGTAGTTGAAAGCTAACTGGCTCACAGAGCGTCATAAATGCGACGGATGGCTGCAAATCTTATCGCTTCTACGCTGAAAGAGGCCTCAACGTTCCAAGATGCGACTTATTCGGTAGCAATGTCGCTTATGCCTTGGACTCCATTGACAACGACCACCCTGATCTGTGGTTCGACCTTACCTGCGACTCACCTTCGGATGCAATGTGGTCGCATCTTACAGGCATAAATTAGTATAGATATCCACACCATGTCAGTCATCCGGCTACCTGGACATGCTTTTCAACCAAGGAGGAAACAGTACGGAATATGATCGTCAGGGCACGCAAGCCGTACAAAAGGAGACGCAACAATCCTGCCGTAAGCCGGGCGAAGTTTCATTCGCCTGTAAGGGAATGGAAGAAGACGTAATTTTTACAAGTTTAATTGTAATTGGAAAAGGTCATCAGTCATACTTGTGTTGGCCATTTCATCTAGTCAAAGGGTATCCTGCGCAAAGACTCGTGAGCGCCTCTCTTCTTCAGCTCCTGCGCAGCAGCCACACTACTTGGTACTTTGATGCCGCAACAATCGCCCCAACCGGCATGCTGGTGTTTGTGGTTGCCGGTATGCCCAGCAGAGATCTGTCCTCCTTCTACTTCCTCCCCCTCACGTCCTAGCCCAAAGTCTCGCTCTGTGCTCATGCCCTCTACCGGCGGTACAAGGGAGCCAAAGAGAAAATGTTGCATGACGGGCAGCTTCTTCAAAACTTCGGCCACGAACATGCGGCGCATACCGCCCTCGACTTTGATCCATGACTTTGCCGCAGAAATGTCATCCAGCATAGGACTGTGCCACCGCAGTCCCTTTACCGTCTTCGTACCATTAACAAAGTTGACCTGGCCAAGATATAAGAAATCTTCCCCGAACTCCTCCAGAGTAAGGTCTTGGTGAATCGCTAGAGGAGTAATGAACGGATGATGTAGAAGCTGCGAGGCCCCGAACAGAAATGGGAGAAACTGATAATCGTCCAGACCCCAAACACCATGTGAGCCTGCCGGCTCCAGGTAGTAGCTCAGCTGGATATTTCGCATGACCTCGAGATATCTGTTGAAGACAATGAGAACCGCAGGTCTGAAGTCGTTCTTGGTGAGGATCTGGAGCTGGCGCAAACAAAGCAGCCACATGATGAAGTTGAGTTCGTGTCCGGAGCCGTAGTCGATACGCATTCGATTCCCAAACGAGTGCTCCAGATAGACCGCTACCTCATCATTTGCTGCCTCGGGAACGCCCAGTCGTTTCTGCCATCCTTTTGTCCTCTCTTTCACCAGGCCCAGGAATGTCCGGAATGCCTTATTCCCGAAACGCGAGCCTCCTTGGTCGTCGGGCGGCGAGTCTTTCACCAGAGCGTCGGTTTCATCGAGTGCATACAGGATCGATCGGATGGTCGGGCTTAATTCGGTGTCTTTGACAGCTGAACGAGGCGCATCTTCGACAGATTCAGAAAGGCCAAAGACAAAAGCCAAGATCAAGTTGTAGGTGGGAGAGGACTGGAATAGCTCGTGATCCTTCAGAGTCAAGATCCTTCTAGAGGGTATTTTGTACTCATGATCGCGGAGGTCGGGTGGCGTTGGTAACGCGGGGGTCTCGGGTCGAGGTGTAGGGTTGGAAGGAGGTCCTCGGCGACGGCGAGGTTCGAGTTTGGGGATGTTCTTGCTCAGCGGAGATACAGCCGGAGCGCCGATACGGGGTGAAAGATTGACTGAAGACATGTTGTTTCAGGAATAGCCAATTCCGGGGATTGCTGGTGAGAATGGTACGAGGAGAGGGAAATGGGGGCGGAGGAAGAGTTCAGGGAGCTCGAAGTCGAACCAGGATGGAGACTTCAGACCCCCCGCGTCATGCAGCACACCTGCTCAGGGACTTACCCCTCTAAACCTACCTTACCTACCTAAGGCCCGGTAGTTCGCCGCAGCCCCACCCCATCCACCTTGCAGCCACAGCTATCCACTCTAAGAATTCCTATTGGCAAGATGCGCCTCTCATCCAGTGCCTTAGTAAGCAGCCCCAGGGGAATTCATCTCAAGTTTTTCATTACCTTGCGAGAGCAGTGAGGTAGTTCGATCCAGAGTCACTCAGAAGACGAGCATCAATTTTCGTCGACTTCTCTAATATCAAAAAAAAAAAAAAAAAACGCATTTCGATCGTCAAACCTTGCCAGAGGTCGGTCACATCTTTACCTTCGGGTTTTTGCCCTATCCCGCCCGCTTCGACAACTCAAGATGGCGCCGGATTTGAATCCCCAAGCCCGCATCTCGCATCTGCCACGAGCAGATGGCTCCGCAACGTTTTCAAGGTGTGGTTATTGCGTTGTTGCATCTGTGAATGGGCCGATGGAGGTGCAAAGACGAGATGAAAACCCTTTCGAGTCGGTCATCGACGTTGTCGTACGACCTGCTGCAGGGGTCGGAAGTGAGCCTCCTCCGTGCGATACTGTTTGTGGATAGAAGTGCTGACAGATATATAGGTATCGGCGAACGTCAACTCGAGGCCATTCTGCAATCTGCTTTGCGGCAGCTCATTCCTGTCAAGAACTTTCCTCGCTGCCTAATCCAGGTCACGCTGCAGGTGACGGAAACGCCCAAGAACGATTATGTGAACAGCAAGGTCGTCCACGCTCAGTCTGTAAGTCGACAACCGTGCCGACTGATGTGGGCAGCCTTATTGTCCGGATATGCTCGCTAACATGGTGACGTTACAAGAATCTGACGCTCTTGCCGGCATTGCTCCACAGCGCTATGTTGGGTCTGCTATCGGCCGCCGTGCCCTTGAAGGCCATTGCCACGTCTACCGCACTGGCCATATTGAACGGCAAGATCATCGTCGACCCGTCGCCTCCGGAGGCAGATCAGGCAACGTCAGTTCACGTTTTGAGTTTCACGTCACAAGACGATCTCCTTCTGTCAGAAAGTCAGGGGGCCTTCGGCATGAAGGAATGGGATGAGGTTATTAGCACAGGCCAGCGAGTATGTGGCCAACGTCGTCAAGCAGACGTGGATACGAAGATGGAGGAGGATGGCCACGATTCGACAGATATGCGGCACTTCATTCGGACGG
This sequence comes from Colletotrichum agaves, assembly GCA_036785465.1. NCBI lineage: Eukaryota > Fungi > Ascomycota > Sordariomycetes > Glomerellales > Glomerellaceae > Colletotrichum > Colletotrichum agaves. The sequence continues at coordinate 25,526 of JAXISO010000267.1, forward strand.
CGATGGAGGCGATAGTGGCCTGATTTTAGGCCTGACTTTAGGACGCATGCAGGGACTTGGAACGAGCTGAGCGACTAGCAAGTCTGGCGCTACATTATAATATTCACGAGAACGACTCCATTGGCGGTTGGGTCGAGAGAGGCGACGGCAAAGACGACAGCCACGGCGAATGCGGTGGCAGCGACGGATTACCCGACTTCTTGGCTCAGCGGAGCAGGAGCTCCACTGTCAATGGTTACAGGACTGGAGCTCCCATATACTGGCAGCGGATAGTACGGCAAGCGGGGATTTGGCGTGAGGAGACGCGAATGGTGGCAAGGTGATGACTGTTCAGGCTCAACAAAGAGTAGCCACCGCAGCGCCAAAAGGAGAAGCAGGGGCTGGCATTATTCCTCACCGACTGCACCGACCGCACCGACCGCTATCGCTCGGATATCCCATCAGATGCTATGGTAGATGGAAGGAAAATGTGATGCAGCGGCATGAGTGGACAGGCAGCTGGGAAAGGGGCTGTTTGGATCCAATCACTAGGTGAGAAGGGGAAAGGGGGGAAAACAGAGAGAGAAAAAAAAGATAGCAGGAGACAATCGAAGGTTTCAGCTGGACCTCAGGGGTGAGCGCGCAGGGCACTGGATACACGAGGTCTGCGACGTTGGAAAGGCCTGAAGTCAGGAGCTACCGGGCGGTCCATTCTGCCAGGGCATCTCCCGTCTCCTCGGCGCTCTCCCGTCGTCGGTCGGGGAAACTGCAAACGGCCCCGGCCTCATCACAGCTTCGTCCTTCATGTTCCACAGCTACGTAACTTCTTTACTCCTTCCTACATCAAGTCGGAACAATCTCTCTTCGTAACCGCATCCACATCTGGCAGACGATGCAGCATCCTTCTCTAGGTAGACCAGGGGCTTGCCTAAGGTAGCCAGCACACTTGACGGATTGTCCCCTCCCATGTGACAAAATGGCCAAAGAAAGTGGTTGCCGTTACCCACATGTCTTTGCTTGCTTTCCCAAGTGGACGGTATTCTATTTGGCCCAAGAGCGGCCCCATAGGTTGATTGGTTGCTCATGGATGGCCTGTGGTATTTTTTAAGCACAATCGATCCAGGCAGATGGCTAATATGATTTGGGTTGTGACTTCCAGGCCCATTTTCGTCACTCTGGTCCCATTTCGGGCGTGGTTCTTCATCTGGCTGACTGTGCCTACCTCTAAGTGAAGGCTCCAGGTCGTGGTGTGCCAAATTCCGATACTGTGGACCCGGACCTCTTGCCGCCGTTTCCGCTCGAAAGTTCTGGCGAACCCTGCCGAATGGTGCCGCGGATGCTATTATTTCACGCTGGAGTCGAGTAGCAAATGCGTGAAGCCCGTCTTATCTAAGGCAAGGCAAGATAATCAAACCAAAGTGAAGTAAGTTAAGATAAAAGAAGAGCGAAGCACGGGATAAGTCGCCGCCCTGGGTAAAAGTGGGTATCGCTGTTTGATCCGCAACAAGTCCAAACCAGAGTTGACTCCTTCGACGTTGCAACGCACAAAGCTGACGACGACCGAGACCAAGCAAGGCAAACAACCACCGCAAATCATTGATCTGAGGGCTAGATTTGCGGGCAGTTTCGTTGAGACAATTTTCAACCCCCGCCCCCGTCTGAGGTAGAAGCCCTCCTCACACACCCCGCGCGCCAAGGTAACACCTTGGCTAATATGCGTAGGTCTGCAACAAGCTTTCCTGCCGAAGAAGACAGGCTGGGCTGTCGGTTCCTCTTAGTGTACACACAGCAACATCGTCTTGTCGTCGCATCCCCCTCCCGATCTCCGCACCTTGACTGGTTGGCAGTCGCTGTCCTCCCTAACACTTGTTTCCGTACTTGCTCAATGTCACCCTATCCCGGATGATAAGCAGCAACCGCCAACGACGACGGCAATTCGACAACATTATGGACCACGACAAAACGGCTGACATTAGTAGCTAAGGCCGCCTCCGAGACTTGACACGCGCCACTTCTCCCCCGTCTTCTACTTTGTGTCATCGGTGGATCCTTTTCCATGCCTCGGAAGCTTAGGAATATCCAGGCCGAGGAGCAGCAGCACGAAGTCAAGGCTCGAGTGGTCGAAACACGGTGGCATAATGTAGCCACAGTTGAGGTGATCTACACCATACCTAGCTAGACCTTGCCTTTCGACTAGGAACACGACACAGGCCATTCAGCGGTCTGCGTCCTGAGCGGGAGGCCAGACCCGCCACATCTCAGCACTTCGAAGGCGTCTCTTCGAGGAATAGAATGGCTTCTGATGGTGGTATCAGTGCGCACGGATTAGCAATGAGTCGTCCGCCCTTTTCCCACTGCAGGTGGCTTATGAATACTAATGACTAATAACCCCGGAGGAGAATCCCGCGTTCCTAAACACTGCGGACTACAACAGACTAAAAAGAAGGGATGGATACCTTCATCGCGGTGGTAATTAGGAGAGATGAGAAAGACAGCCCAAAAAGTTTCTATTGTTGTCGTCATTGTCGTTGTCGTTGTCGTTGTCGTTGCCGTTGCCGTTGTTGTTGTCGTTGTTGTTGTCGTTATTGTTGTCGTTGTTGTTGTCGTTGTTGCTGTCGTTGTTGTTGTCGTTGTTGTTGTCGTTGTTGTTGTCGTTGTTGTTGTCGTCGTGTTGACACAGACAAGACTTGAGGTAAACGAGTTACTTGGTAGGACTGCTGTTTGACTACCTATGTAGAGAGTACCGCTTCTAGACTGTGCAAGTGGGTACCCATTTGGGTTTTGGATACTCATTTTGTCTCCAAAGGTATTACTTCCTCAGGATTCCCCGCTATTACTATTACTTGAGTAGAGGTATTCAGCGGCTTACAATAAGGACCCTGAAAGTTCGTAATGGAGGGATATTCCCACTGCACCAGGATTTGCCTGATTGAGCTCTTCAGTTCAGAAACTTTTAGTGTCTTACTTTTTGATAGCCGACCAACACCAGCAAGGGCAAAGTCACGCGCTAACAAACTTCCAGGGCGATATTATACACCTCACTCCACCTTAAGTACAGGCCACTTCACCTCATATTTTCTGCATTATCAGCAGCCCTGCATGGGCTGGGGACCTCCCTGGTCCAATACCGGGGGTTGTCGCCGTTATGCCGCCCCCTGTCCAGAACAGACCCAGCTCACGAGTCGCAAGTTACCGGAGAGCGTAATGAGATATGGGCTTTGCTAGTGCATCTTGGCGGCTTGGTTTCAGATTTATTGGAGATGCCTGCAGTTCTGCTGCTGCACTTAAGCACTCTGGAGACTCATTCTTATAACCTCGAGTTGCCTATCGAGGTTCAAGGTTTTGCTTAAAATTGTCATAGTAGTTAGGAACTACTGCTAAGTTCTTATTCCTCATTTGGCGTGGAAAAGACACCGTTTTTTCTTATTCTTTGGATGTAAAGGTTACTAAGTAAGAGAGCGTAATGAGGAGCATGTGCCCTGCAGAGACTGGGACACCGGATGGAGCAAGCCACCAGGAAAACCAGGGACGGCAAGTACGTGCCATGGTTTTAGCATTTGCCGCACCTCGCGTCTAAGGCAGTCAACTAATGAGATTGCCCGCAGCATGATGAGGGAGGGCAAGGAGATACGGGGCGCGTATTGCGGACTCTTGTCGGATGAATGAATATGGTTAATGGCATGAGTTGCAGTTGTGGATAGGAAAGTAAGGGGACAACCAGAGAAAAGGACATGGAATGTTTAGGGATCTGGATACGGCAGTGGATAAGGCAGGGGAAGGCAAGGTACTTGAGGTGAAGGATGGTTGAGCTTTGGGCGCTGCGTCTTGAGTGCTGAAGTCGTGACGGAGCGCCCTCGGTCGCATCCATTCTCATCCTCGATGGACATCAGACCAACAAAAGGGGGTAGGTAGAGGACTTTATTTTTCAATATTAAAGCGTCGCGCCGTTGGATCGAGTTCCGGACGGTCGGTCTCTTTGTCTAGGTCACTCTCTACCCATTCAGTTTGTCTTTTTGTTCACTTTTCCGCCCCTCCCCCTCCCCCCTTCTCCCCTCTCTCGTAGAGCTCTGGTAGTTCTAGCAATTACCTCCACCTTGCATCCTTGGGTCATTTTCTTGTCCATCATCATCATCTTTTCTCCTTGCTCGCATTGCATTGCGTTGGCCGCCTCCCGTTAGATACCAACCAACCGATTTGCATTACCGACTTCGTGCCATTAACTTCTTTTCAATATCATCTTTACTTAAGATTTGGATCTTGATCTTGTTTTATTCTTCTTAATCATCTGACACCTCGACGGCAACTCGGTTTCTTCAGCATCAGCATCGCATTGCAGCGTATTCGAGATTGGGCGTACTCGTACCCTCCGGACAAGCTAGACTTGAAAACAGTTAAAACTGTAATATTGGTTCCCAGCAAAGACTTAGTTGTGTCCCGTCCAGTCTTTGACTTTCGGCTCGGTACATACTTTGTTTGTCAAAGTATACTCGCTTCATCCACTCAGCATCCGATCATCCATCTCCAGGTATCTAGTTCCATCAACTCCATCGAATCTTTCGACTACCTGGATACTTGGATACACCACACCATCGCACCTGCGGTTCTCATCGACCACGTGCGAGTATCGTGCATCGAGCCAGCTGCACCTACACACTATCGGCGCCTCAGTCACGCGCATCTCGCCCAATAACTGTCGCCATCACCATCGCAGTTTGCCGTGGTTCCAGGAATAGGCCTGTTGTGGGTTCACATCTTGTGTGCGCTTTTCGTCACTGGCTCGATTCATCCTTCGACATAGAACGAACGACTCAGAATCCGTGGTCGTCGCCGTCACCTGCATCTGCATCTGCAATCTGCATCAGCATCTCACGAGCTGCACCTTGTGGAACTTGCATCTGTACCAAAATCTCGGGGGTACCCTTGAAGAAGGCACCTTATTGGTAGGTATCCTCCTGCTCATGCTCCTGCTTCTTCTGCAACGCACGACCAAGGGCCTGCCTGCCACGCCTACCTCCCGCTTCCCGCAGTCTCCCAGGAGGCGTTACCTCATCTTGGCATTCTCGGTCCCAGGCGGCAATCTTTCTCGGCAGCAGCCACTCTGCAACTACTACTAGTACCTACGTATGCCTGATTTGGTTCGGGATCCACTGCGATAAAGATATCAGACCTGTTCTCTCGTCGTTCCCGTCTGGTCTTGCAATCGTTTCCCGTTCCGAGGAGCGGTCGGTAACACAACTCAAACTAGCGTCATTCATCCCATCCCATCTCATCCCGCCCTACGCTCCCGAGTCAGCTGGTTGATTCATTTGCTCACATACCCGTGGACATTCTCTCCGTGTGTGTTTGCACAAGGACTGACCATCTCCGTTCTGGCTGACCTGCAACGTTTACTCGGACCGCTGCAACGTCTCAAGGCAAAGGCGTTTATTTCATCTCCTCTTGAGTCCATTCGATTCGATTACACGCTCTATCCAACGGGTTGGGTTATCTTGTGTTCCGTCGCCTGAAACCTGAGGTCCCGGGTCCCGGGTCCCTGGTCCTGAGCCCCGACTGTGTGTGCTCACCACAACTGGATGTCCACACACCGCGCCTTCCACTGCTTCCTTAGTGTTTCCTTACCTACATACCTCCTCTCGCGCTGAGGTACCTCAGCGAGCGACATTGACTGCCGCCCATCCGTGGTCCGCGACCTCCGGCCGCAGTGTCCAGGGCAGGTACTTCCTTTTTCTACCTACCTTCCGCTTACATTACTCCGCCCACGCCTCCACGCCTCATCCCCTTCCCCTGAGGCCCGGTACCCGACCCAAGGCAAGGTACCTGACCCGACTGATCCAGCACGCCAAATCCCGCCCCACGACCAGTGTCACTTTGGCCGCAAAAGCTCGTCGCTCGGCCTTGGTTCTATAGGATTCGCAGGGCATCGCTGCAAGGCAAACACCCCCCTCTCACACGGGGCTATTCCTGTCGCTGCCACTTTCCCACCCACGTCGTCGACAACGCAGAAGTCACTGACCACGTCTTATCCGGTCTTAGCTCGCTTCCTGCCCCTAGTCCCCGTTGCGGAGAACCACAGTTCTTAACCATGTCGGGCTTCGTTTCCTCACCCACCGCCCTGCACCCTGCCCTCAGTAACCCGAATCCGCTTCCGCCGCCTGTGTCTCTGTCTCAGCGCTCCTTTTCGGAGGTAGTTAAAACCTCGCTTTCCGACCGGCCCAAGAGTCCAAACGCCGTGCATGAGTCCGCCTCTACATCTACCTCGTCTTGCCGTCGTCAGTCTCTGCCTCGCAATGCCGCATCGCTAGCAGAGCCTTCTTTCCCAACCGAGCTCGTCCCACGCGGCAACGCCGCAGACGCTGCCACTGAGACCTCGTCTGAATTCTCAACGACAACTTCCGCAACTGCAACTGCAACTGCAGCTTCCACCTCCGCTGCCGCCATTCCCGAGCTGCCACCTCTGCGATCTTCCCCTGCGCATCACGGCCAACCCTCCAAGGGCCATCGCCGTAACGCGCCTTCTCACGAAGTTCCGCGCCAGACTATCATGAAAGCTTTGGCTTCCGTGGTTCGCAGAAACAAACCCGAAGCCCTTTCTCTCACAGGCATGTTGTCCGCACAGAGCGGAGTCGAGAACCAACCCGCCACTTCATCGTCTCAGAAGCTGGCCGACGCTCTCAACGAACTCGCCAACCGCAACATGACTCCCACCACTGCTCTGCCTTCTCTGCAGTCCCCATGTTTCTACCACAACCGTTTCGATGATGCCGTCAATATCGACAAGGTCCTCGAGGAAATCAAGAACGACGATTGCATGTCTCATTCAAGACTTGTCCAGACCGCTACGGGCGTCCGGGAGGTCTCGAAGCAGCTCCAACGTCGTCCAATCAAGCGCGCTGTCCGCAACGTCATGATTGTCACAAAGGCCCGCGACAATCAGCTCGTCTACCTCACCAAGGAACTCGCTTCTTGGCTGCTGAACACTCCGAGATATGGGTCCGATGTTGGTGTCAACGTCTATGTCGATGCCAAGTTACGCAACTCTCGTCGCTTCGACGCCAAGGGTCTCGTTGCTGAGAAACCCGCCTTCCAGGACATGCTCCGCTACTGGACCCCCGATCTCTGCTGGAGCCAGCCTGAGAAGTTTGACTTGGTCCTTACTCTTGGTGGTGATGGCACCGTCCTCTTCACTTCCTGGTTGTTCCAGCGCATTGTCCCTCCTGTCCTGTCTTTCAGTTTAGGTAGTCTCGGCTTCCTCACTAGCTTTGAATTCGAGAAATACAAACAGCATCTGGACCGCATTATGGGCGAGGACGGTATGCGCGTCAATTTGCGCATGCGCTTCACTTGCACCGTCTATCGGGATGGTGCTAGAGGTGAAGAAGCCGAGGAGGGCGAGCAGTTTGAGGTTCTCAATGAGCTCGTCATTGACCGCGGTCCATCTCCCTATGTTTCCAACCTTGAGCTTTACGGCGACGATGAGCTTCTCACTGTCGTACAGGCCGATGGCTGCATTTTCTCGACTCCCACCGGCTCGACTGCTTACTCATTGTCCGCTGGAGGATCACTGGTCCACCCCGACATCCCCGCTATCCTGCTAACGCCCATCTGCCCTCACACGCTCTCCTTCCGCCCCATGGTTCTCTCCGACACCATGCTGCTCCGCGTGTCCGTGCCGCGCAACTCCCGCGCCACTGCCTACTGCGCTTTTGATGGCAAGGGTAGAGTCGAGCTCAAGCAAGGCGACTACGTCACCATCTCGGCGTCTCAGTATCCCTTCCCTACCGTCGTACGTACTTCGACAGAATGGTTCGACAGCGTGTCCCGCACTCTTCGCTGGAATACCCGCGCCGCTACCCAGAAAGGCTTCGACTCCTCTGCCAACAGCCTTTGCCCATCTGAGGATGGCAAGGACGATGAGCCAGAGTGGGATATCGACACTGACTCAGCTTGCTACGCTAGTGAAGATGGAAGTATCAGTGCGAGTCCTCTGAGGAGACAGATGAGTCTGTTGGGCATGTGATTTCTTGAGGCGAAAAAGGCAAAGCAGCATAGCATGGTGCTGCATCATAATGATTCCCCCTCTCCGGCCTCTTCCCTCCCCCCCCCCCCCCCCCCTCCCCCGGGGGGATTTTTTTTTTCCTTTTTCTTATCACAGTGGAAGTATCACCCATCTGAGCGAGGTGGGCTAGACGCATCTTGTTTTTATCTGCACTCTTTCGATTGTTAGACTGGAGCGATCTGAGCATGCAAAGACGCATGGCATATGTGTCGGCATCCAGAACCAGACTGGGTGCGGCCTCACGCGCACATACACAAAATAGACTAATGGAAAACCACTTGTACTGTGGATGACTCTTAGTACGAGACACCAGTAGAAATTGTGTGGAAGGAGGGAAAGAAGATGGTAACATTTTGTCTTCCCTCTCATAGAAACGACAATCACCACTTCCTAGGTTAGCTAGTAAATAGGCTAATTCTGTCATCTGGTGAATGTCATCTTGGTCTAATCTTTGGTTCGTCTCGTGCATGACTAGACTTTCCTTTGGACGCCTAATCAAATACTTGGCTGTCCGGGTTGTCCGGGCATGTTCAGGACAAAGGCCGCACCGCCAACAGCGACATCGACATCGACATCGACATCAAAATCAGCAGCAACAGCTACAGATATTGAGAGTTTTGCAGACCGATCCAGAGGAAGACATGTGTTCTGACCATGGTACAACCAGTAGCAGTACATCCTCAAGGTTTGGGTCTCAATATGGCAATGGATCTCAATACTGGAGAGTTCGTGTAGTGGTGTAGAAGCTGCATATCGACAGGCAATACCAAAAACCCTAGGGATTCTCATGATGCATTGGCAGATTCAACATGCACATCGGCATCCTCACTATTCAATTGACCTCTTTGATTCATCGTCGCGGCGTCATTATGCTTCAGCTTATCCAAGAACATACGACCAGCCAACATACACAGGTCGCTTCGCTCACATGCGAAAACCCATCTACGACCAAGACCCACCAAGCCCGACCAGACCTGCATCAATTCATAATATGCTGGACACCCAAAAACCAAACATCGTTACTAAGGCTTCGCTCTGACCTCTCGTCTTGCAACGACCCATGTGGTCCGTCTCCGGCACGATCGCTTGGACCAAAACTCCATCACGGCCCGCACACTACATCTCAGTTTACATGGGTTTACCACCGTGCAAACCCGAGATCATGTCTTGGCTGACCGTTTGCCTGAGGATTGTTGCTGTTGCTGTATTTTCCCAGCCGGCGTGGAATCACCCATGCGCCAAGCCGTCATCTCCAATTTCCTTGGCTGAGGGACAGCAAGCCCGCAATGCAATCCATATCTCCCTTTTTGCTGGGGCTAACCTCACCATGCATGAATCTCTCCACATCATCCGCGGGCTTGGCCGTAGGCACATCATCGTCCTCGAAGATCGAAAGGTCCTTTCCGGAATCTCGACGTCCCATGGCCGGCATCGTCCTCGCGCGGTTCCCGCTAAAGATGACCGTTCCAGGATGGTTCTGAAGAAGTCGACCCGTCCGCCTCGGGTTGGCCTGGTGTATTGTTGCAGCCTGTAGTGGTCTCCGCGCCTCTTGAGACGGGAGCATGCGACGCAGGTTTCCTTCATCATCTGGAAGCCAGTTCTCCTTGTCAGAATCACCCGACGTAGACACCAGCATATTGACTTTGACCTCGCCTGCTTCCAGCTCATCTGTGGTTATATCTACGGCCTTCTCCCCGTCTACCAGGGGAGTTTGCAGCCTCCCCACGCTGGAAGAGGCGCGGCTGAGCTTAGGCTTCTTAGCTTGTTCGGGTCGAGGCATCGACCTGCTGACTGGAGAGCTTCGCTTAGAATTGTTGTTCTGGAGAATGCCGCTGGTAGAGCGCAATAGGCTAATAGCAGCGACCGCAGACCCATTGGACTCATTCTCCGCTTGCGCAGTCAGCTCATCGCGTACGTCTGCGTCGCAGCATAATTCCCAAGCATGGGCGTCTCGAGAACGCCCTCGCGACAAAGCCGGCGGGAGCGAGTCGGTGAGAGCCGAGATAGGAGGCAGAGTAACGCTGGGAAGGGCGCTGTGACTGCGTTGAAAAGATCGCGTCTTGACTTGTGGTAGACTCGGGATATCGGAGAACAGTCTGTTAGAATGGAGCCGAGGAGGTGAGGCTTCGTTGGCCACAAGCTCCGCTTTGCCTTCAAGAGAGAGAGACAGGCGCATATGCGACTGTGGGGGCGGAAGAACAGGTGCTGAAGACCCAGCTGATTCGCAGGAATAAGGCGCGCATTGGTCGGATCTATGAAATGTGAGTTGAGTTAAGCGTGAAAAGAAGAGGCCGTACCTGGGAGTGTTATCTACACTGCGATTGAGCGTAGACGGCGTCGAGAATGAGCTTGCTGGGTTCCAACGATTGGAGAGGATTCCGATAGAGCTTGAGAAGGAGAAGGACGCAGAACCCAACGACCGAGATGAAGGAGTTTCCATGCTCCTGTCTCCAGTGTTGACAGAGCCATTGGACGGACTCATAGTCCGGGGCGCTTCACTCGCGCCCTCGGCTCCTGTGTTGATGGGTTTGACTGGTGTCTCTATTGGCGGAAGGCCGTTTACAGGAGTAGCATCCGCCGCCGGTGAGTTTGTTTCCTCGGGAAGGGACGAGCTGTAGGCCAGTGGGTCGGAGGAGAGGGGCACCATGCCACCATTCCGAATTGCAGCGATCTCCTGGGCAGAGAGGGGACGCGACTTGCGCCTGTCATTCTGGCGACGGTTCTGGAACCAGATCTTGATGTTGGGTTAGCGGCCGTCTGGGTCCCAAAGGTCGGTAACATGGCTTTACTTGAACCTCCTTCTCATTGAGGGAAACGCGCTTCACGATCTCTAGACGCGCCGCCTTGTCTGGTTTCGCGTTCGCCAGATACGCATTCTCGAGGATCGTCTTGTCTTTGGCACTGCAAGCAGAGTTAGGCGTTTGCAAAATGAATACGCGACTTGATAAACGAGAGCGACGTACGCAGTCCTCTTCCTCTTTCCCTTCGGATGCTTCTCGATCTCGGGATGCGACACGTCTGTTCTTGATGTTGTTATTGAGGGCGACAGCTGGGATGCTTCTGTAGCGGGCTCTGTGGTACATTGCTCGAGCTGTAGGGTCGAATCACTCGAGGACGGAGGAGAATTCGTCGCGGCAACAGTCGAACCCGAAGCTGAAATATCTGAGGCGGGCATGGTGGTGGTGGTGATGGTGGTGGTGGTAGTGGTGGTGGTGGTTGAGCTTGGTTATGAGCAAACGGAGATCATGATCCAGGACGAGTTGAAGCGTGAAGCTGGAGGGGCAAGATACAGGACCGAGACCGAGGTAGGGATAAACAAAAGAGAGGTCGCAGCGAATGTCAAGTGATGGAGGTTCACCAGTCAGCAGGAGGAGGGAGAATGACGAAGAGAGAATCGCAGGAACGAGCGAGGTGGGGAAGCAGAACGTCGAGACACGAGACGGCTTAACTACCTTACCTTGGGTCGGGTACTGTGAGTTACGGTCTGGTGCGGTACAGCACGCTGCACCCGTGAACAGAGCGCGTCTGAACCCGACTACACGTGTACCTTAGACCGGGGCAGGTTTCGCCCCATAATCAGACGCTACGACAGGTACACCCGCGGTACATTGCCCACAGCGCGATCGCGAAGGACCTGCGCTAATAGGTACTGTACTAACAATTGATTACTTTTCTTCACCCAGGTGCGTTCCTGCCTGACTTTACTCTCACAGTACTTGCAGTGTGCTCAGTGCCCTGCGGCTCGGACCAGTTATGTCGCGTGTCTCTTATCAATTAGGAAATCAAACAAAAACACTCCCTATGTTGGTCTCCAGGGGATACAATACGACGGAAAACCGGGAAACATCCATGGCAATCTAAAGTGCCTGCACTATTTCCTCGTGTGGCTTCAAGTGAGATTTGACACCACTTTGACCGGTCCGCGCAGGTAAACAAAGTAATGCGTGTGACAGCGCCATCACCGATTTCGACCACCATTGAGGTATTGTGGGACGGGGATTTCCACTGGTGTTTCATCTCCCAGTGACATCCATTTCGACCTCGTTCGCTTTTATGACCACGGTACGAAAGAATACAAAAATAAGGGAACGAGACATTCAGCCTGGAAGTTGATTTACCCATGGTTTATAAGCATGCTAAGCAGCCGCCCGCATCCTACGACGTCGCTTTTTCAAGAATGATCCATGGTCAAGTCATGTCGCATGCATTCATCTATCGGGACCGTTGGACCCTGTCCAAATCTGCCATCTGCCCCCAAAGACGCGTCGCCGACCCCGGCCCGTAAGTGATGAACTGCTCCCCTGACGTCTCTGAATTTCTGATACTCCGCTCCGTCCCCAGAATTGGGTTTGTCCGCTTTCCAACAACGCGTTCCATTGGATCGTGAACGACACCTGCTCAAGTGGATGCAGGATGCAGTGCCTAACGTAACTGGAGCATGCATTGTCCACCGACCGTACCAAGGCGGTTCGACGATACGTCCGCAATTTAGGTGTTGTATAGTTAGCACTCTATGTTATCTGCGCAAATGAGCCGCAAACCGCAAGCGGAGTCCGACAAACCGGACTTCAACCAAGCATTTCCCTCTGATCCATGCCGACCTTCATCGATAACGGGAACGTCCTCACCTCGCTTCGAATACTTCATTGGAAGAGAAAATTGGAGACCAAACAAGCGCATAACAGTCAGACCAACGCTTGACGTACTTCTCCTAAATTGTCATTTGTTTTGAGATACCGAGGTACGAAAACTGCCACATACCGCCAACCCCCATTTCCGTACCTCGTTTACTGTGGAATTGCTATCTAATTATGTGTCGTATCAACTGCCATGGCTTGCACGAAGAGTAGCGAGGGAAGTGGGCGACCCTCGACACCTTCTGGAGTGTAAGGACTCGATGTTGATGTTGTAAGGCGTCAAACTACTCAAAGAATGCTGACCAACTAGCAGCAAATGTAAGGCCATCCCGTCTGCTCCGAATCTACCAAATGAACCGGCCGTGCCGTTTTCTTCCATGATGGCCATGACTGGCAACCGCCAGTCTGCGCCAGAGAATTACGGCTCATGATCTCGTACAGGCCACTCCGCAACGCGGTTAGACCATCATCCGAGTTTGGGTTCTATCTTTACAAGTCCTCGTCAGAAAGCTCGCCGGGCAGGGGCATGTTGGCCGCCTCATCCATCTCCTTGCGGTACTGCTCGAGGAGCTTCTCATCGACTTGGGCGGTAGGAGGGGCCAAAGCCGGCGCGGCAACGAATTCCTATTGAAACGTCAATATTGACATGTTGCTGATGGCTAAACCCGAAACAACAGACTTACCAGAGCGGGGTTGCCAACGAGCTTGCGTGCGAGCCAGAGAAAGGGCTTCTCGAAGTTGTAGTTAGACTTGGCCGAAATGTCGTAGTACTGGAGGTTCTTCTTGCGGTGGAAGGTGATGGTCTTGGCCTTGACCTTGCGCTCTTTCACATCGACCTTGTTGCCGCAGAGGACAATAGGGATATTCTCGCAAACGCGAACGAGATCGCCTGTTGTTTTGAGTGAGCCATGTGTTTTGTTGAGATCGGCGGCGAATGTCGCTCGTAGGGGTTTTTACGTACGGTGCCAGTTGGGGACGTTCTTGTAGGTAATGCGGGAGGTGACATCGAACATGATAATACCGCACTGGCCGTTGATGTAATAACCGTCTCGGAGACCGCCGAACTTCTCCTGGCCGGCGGTATCCCAGACATCGAACTGAATCTGGCCGAAGTTCTATGGGGGCGTAAGTCAGGACACTTGATCGACATGAAGGGGGTACAACACGGGGTAAATTTTTGGGGTTTTTCTTTTTGGGGAGTTCTGTTTTTTTTGGGGGGGGGGGGGGGGGGGGGGGTTCTTTTCGCAAGCACGTACGGTGGTGAAGCCCAGAGGGTGAACCTCGACACCCAGAGTGGCCATGTACTTCTTCTCGAACTCACCAGTCAAATGGCGCTTGACGAAAGTGGTCTATGTGGATTCTTGTGATTAGCAACGGACTGAAACTGGCAATACAAGCCGGGAAAGAGATTCGAGTGGCCTGAGAGCGGCCGCAGCAGCGCCGCAGCCCTGATAGGAACGATGCCATTGCCCCCAGTGAATACTGACTGACCTTTCCGGTACCGCCATCGCCGACGAGGACGAGCTTGAAGGTGGGCGTCTGCTGAGCGGCAGCCATATTTGCGATCGCTCGATGATTTGGCTCGGTGCGAGTTTGTTATAAACAAGCGGGGCTGATCGAGGGGTTAGCGGTCGGCGCAAACAAGACAGAATCGTATCGATCGAAGGCGGTCGAAGAAGAGACTGTGCAAGAGGGTGCCTGAGATGTCTCGAGAACGAGCGAGGCGTACCGTAGAGGGGTAGCGAAAACGAGCTGTTGGGGTTTTGGCGTGTAGAAATCGTCACCGACTGATCGACTTTGGGGGGTGGTTGTTTTTGAGGATGGCGGGGAGCTTGCAAGGAAGCCGAACTTCTTAAGCGAAAAATTCGGTCAGGCAGGCCAACGGAGTCGGGTAGGCACGATTGGGCTAGGCAGCCTGTCACGTGCATGGCGTCTCGTCATAGCGGGGTCCATCTCAAGGTCCTGGGCAGCAGTAGGAACAGCCCTCCACCCAGAACAAAAGGCACAAGAACAGCCCAGCACTGGTGATACCTACCTTCCAATGCCATCCCTGCCCGCGCTAGTCTCATTATGTACGAACTTTTTGGTTTTTATGCACCAGACCCGCTGGCCTGTCACTGTCGTTGTTGAGGTATGGTTCATTAGACTTAGATGCCTGCGATGAAGGGTTGCTGATGAACTGCTGGGCTGGCCGAGGTGGTTAGGCTTGCGCTGTCTATGCAGTTCATGAGCCATGATCTCTTGGGTCAGGTCTATTCGAGTCGGGTGCATTTGGGCGGCTGCGCTGGGCATCTGAGCCTGTTGGCCGCAGCGAAGACCCATCCTATTTAGCCTCTACCATATCGTTCACAACTTTGGAGGCCAAGCGACACCCGCAAGGAGCTTGGTGGTCTGAATCGCTTGCTGCCTTATTCGATGAGCAGTGTGAAATCTCGTGGTGCCTTACTGCGAGAGAATCCGAGCCTGACTGACGCCTTCAACTCTTCGATCCCAGTCCTCAGTGGTTATTTGCGTCTTCTGTAAACCTGACCACCATATGTTGATGCATCCCTGCGTTATAAAATCATGTTGGCATGGTTGCCTATGAAATACTCTTCTCTGTTGCTAGCATATCATGCACCTCAGGAAATAGGCAGAAGGAATGCTTTCTACTTGACGAAAAGCATCGACATGACTGATCTCGCGCCCATACCAGGCTATCTCTTTCCGTGGTGTACATTCAACGGGTTAAGCTGGTGTCCTTTTTTTGTCCCCAGAAGCACCTCTCATAGCGGCAGGATATGACAGCCTAGTAAGCCTCTGCCGCCCCAGTTGCGTGTCGGTGTCAAAGTGAGCCGCAGTTCCCGTCGCGAGCCTAATTCAGGACGAGACACCCGTACCAGCACCGTTTGCTTGCAAATTGTCAGCGGCCTGTACAGCGATGATCTCTGGGCTAGGCATCAACGTAATCCACTTACACCTTCATTTCCTTGCACACATTCGGCCACCTTTTTGAGGCTGTCGTGGTTGGAATCATTGACATAACCAAAACTGCGTATCTCGTCGTGCGGCTTCAAGCCGGCAGTGTCGGCCGGGCTTCCAGGAACGACGCTGTTAACCTTGGCGAAAGCCTCCTGCAACGGCTGCGGCGAAGAATAGTCCGCGTAAATACCGGTACTACCCGCTGACGGTGAATACTGTACCTCACCATCCTCTTGAAGACTGGCGAAATGCTCATGAAGATGTTTCTCCACCAGAGCCATAAGATCTTTATGGTCGTTGCGAAGGTGGATTATGCGCGCTCTCGTGGTGCGTACTATTGATTATGTTAACGAGCCGGTCCGCATGTTCCGCAAACAGTTTTATGTACCTTGCGCCACATCAATGTCGGCCCTGGGATATCCGTCTCGGGTGGTGAGAGGTGTATTCATGTTGACTCCATGCTATAGAACCAGTCAGATAGAGGCTTCGACCAGTGTGACCACATCGGCCGTGGCGTTTCAGGAATACGAAGTACAGAATCAAGAACTGTGCCTAAGGATTTTAGTTCTGCCTCCACGTCGTCTTTCTTTCTCTGTAACTCGGCAAATGTCAGACGATTCATATGACCGTTGGTTGCAGCTGTTGTACTTGGGCCCGAAGGCACCGTGGGAGCGTGTAGGTCGTTCATTCTGAGGTGCAATCCCATCGTTGTCGGACCCCGGACTCTGATGAATTCCACAGACGGCCGTGGACAATCGCCGTGAAGCTTCCCTTCATGCAGGTCAAGATGTCTTGTTTGCTTTATTGTTGCCGATGGCCGCTCGGTATTCTTTCCTTTTCTAATCGCCTGTGGACAGATGCTGGTGCCTCGCGATGGCTCAGGCAGTAAGGAGCTAGCTGCCTTGCCTTAGGAACCTACCTATCTTACACCTCTAGGTACGTGCCTCAGAACCCCGGCTATGCACTGCTGACTAAGCATCCAGAAGAGATAAGATAACGATGGGGCCTGAGGTCAAACGGGTCGGGACGCGCTCCAAAGGTGGCAGCTCCAAATTTCGGCCTCCTCTAGGTAGCCTCGAGTATTAACTTCGACATTACATTGTCTTCAATCGTTTCCTCCTGATCCCATATTTCGCTACAGAGCCTAAGAGCTTGTAAAAATAATGGCGACCGGCGTCGATGCAAAGCTGCTTAAGTCTACAAAGTTCCCACCGGAATTCAACCAAAAGGTTGACATGCAAAAAGTCAACCTCCAAGTGATGAAAAAGTCAGGTTGATCGCGTAATCCCCCAACTTGATTTCGCTGACCTGATTTTCTCATAGATGGATCGCAAGCAAAATTTCCGACATTCTCGGTAGCGAGGACGATGTTGTCATCGAGCTTTGTTTCAATTTGATCGAGGGCTCCAGATTTGTTAGTCAAGTCCCTTTGCGAATATGCCGCATCGACCTGCTAACAACCCACAAGCCCGACATCAAATCTCTTCAAATTCAACTTACCGGCTTCTTGGACAAGGATACGGCGCCATTTTGCAAGGAGCTGTGGAAGCTGTGCCTGAGCGCCCAATTTAGCCCCCAAGGCGTTCCAAAGGAGCTCCTCGAAGCGAAAAAGCTAGAGTTGATACAGGAAAAGGTCTATAAGTTCTTCATAAGTTCTGATGAAACGTGACTGACCATGGATTCAGATCGAAGCTGATCGCGCCGCAAACGAAGCTCGCCGCCGACGCGAAGATGCCGAACGACGAGAACAAGATATGAGCCGGCTGAGGGATCGCGAGCGTGGTGATCGCGGCCGTGGCCGTGGGGATACATGGCGTGGTCGTCGTGGCGACGGGGGTACTGAACAACGGGGCAGACACAGTGGACCCTTTAGTGAAAACAGATCGAGATCCCCGGCACCAAGATATCGCGACCAGCGGGACAGAGGTTCTTTTCGCGGGTCGCAGCGTGATAGCTACGTCCCCCGTGACCGCCGCACGACTGGCAGAGACTCGGGACGTCGACGCGGTGCCTCTCGCTCACCCTCCGTTGCATCTGCGTCATCTAGGTCCACACGTCGGAGCCGCAGCGCGTCTAGCCGCAGAACACCTTCACCGCCCAGAAAGTCCCGGCGACACCGTAACTCATCCCCTAGTCGACCCCCAAGAAGCCGTTCCACGTCGCCCAGACGGGGTGCTGCAAGTCACCGGGATCCACGACGAAAGCGGAGTCCTTCAAAGAGCCGCTCGGCCGCATCACCTTCGTCCGACAGACGACCTGCTACGAAACGGCGCAGATATTCTTCTTCTCGAAGCCGCTCTCCCAGTGGTCACATCAGATCTCGGAGCAGATCGCTCAGCAGTGTGTCTTCGCGAAGTCCGACGTCTTGCAGCAGGGGCCCGAGGAGACGCCGTGGTCGAGGAACAAGTCGTGACTATATGCCTCGGGTCGGTAGTCGAGGAAGACGTCGTAGTAGTAGTGCTCCTCGCTCGCTGGGCGTTGAGGCACGAAGCAGCAGATCGGGCGAAGAAGGACAAGAACATCTTGTTCGAAGGCATGAAACAGATGAGTCGACCGAGACTAGACGTCACAGTAGGTCCTCAGTCTCATGACAGTCAGGCTATGATGCAAAATGAGAGGAGGACAGTTCTTCCGTCAGCAGAACAAGTAATAAAGATGAGAAGCTTGAGAACTGGCTCTTGTGGCAACGGCTGAGGCTAACCATCTATGGAGGTCTGTCGACCACGACAACGTACGAGATACCATTGATCAATCGCGAGGGCCGTGGATAGGACAGGCACTCGAGTCCTCGTTGCCTCTGATTTTATGCGTTGAATGTAATTCGCTGGCCTCGCAATTATTACTGTCCAACTAGAACACTTTAATTGTAATTATTCTCCCACATGCCATTGTATTATGGCTCGTTATCTCGTCTAGCCTTCCTAGCAACATTGCATAAATAGCAAGGATAAAAAGCAGCAGAGACAACAAAGAAAAAATGAAGAGGAGGACGAAGAAAGCCTCTACTTAGCTATCCGGTGCATTCCATTGTCTTTCTACCAAGACCTCACCCTATATAACTATTCCCCCCCCTTCCCCCTTTTCCCCAACAACCACACACCTAACATTACAGCCAGCCTATCTAACAGTAGGGTTCTGCTAACAGAAGCTGAGGGTTGACGCTACTAAATAGTACTGGGACTTGATGGGCAAGATCTCAAAGAATAGGTAACTATAGTAATTAGTTATAGTTATTATAAAGGTGTAGTATAAGAAGAGGCTAAAAGTACCCTAAGGGATAATTATAAAGTTAACTATTAAAGAGTTATAGAAGTATAGTCTTGGGATAAGCCTAAGCTTATATTATATATAAGTTCTATTCCTTAATATATTCCTTTATACTTTGAATTAAGAAGAATTATTCTAATTTAGAATAATTACTTGTTCTTAAGTTTTATGAAATTATTTTAATTTAAAATAATTATTATTTTATTATTATATAAATTATTTTATAATTCTTTTATTTTAAGTAAGCCCTAAATATTTTAATAATTCTATATATAAAGTATTATTTTAATTACCTAGTATCTTTATAGAGTTTTTTTCTAGTTATATTTAATAAATTATAATACTAAGTTCCCCCTTTAAAGGTTTTATTTTTAAGACTTAGTATAAGTAAATAATTAATTCTAAGTTAGGAAATTATTAATTATACTTTTTAATTTATTTATAATATTAATATTATATTAAGTTATATTTAATCTTTAACTTTTATAAAAGTTATTATATTTAAACTTTATAAAATTAAAAAGTTTTTAGTACTTTTATTAATTATTATTAATATAATTTAATACTTTATTTAGTTTATCTTTAATATGATTATATATATAATATATACTTTATTAATTAAAAATATTATAATAAGTATATTAAATATAGGTTATTATATTATAATAATAATAATATAGTAAATCCCTATAAGTATTTTCTTTTATTTAATTATTTTAAGTAGTATTAATTAATTATAATATATTATTATTTTAAGATATAAAAGAAGGTAGAGTAGGAGGGGTAGAAAATTAAGGAGGTACTTAAGATTCTTTAAATTTAATTAGTAATTACTCTAGGTTATTTATATTAACTTTAGAAATAGAAGAGATTTTTGAAAAAGTATAGTTTGAATTTATTTATTATAAAATATACTTTATAAATAAGTAGGAAGTAGAAGAGAGATCTCTAGAAGCCTAGGAGTTCTATATACTAAAGAATTTATTATTATAGGGGGCTTTAAATAAGCTAGGTTAGTTTTCCCTAGGTATAAATATAGTAAATTTAAGTATTTTAACTACTAAAGATTCTTTAAATACTTCTTAGTTTCTCTTAATAAGTAAAAATAAAATCTAATTTTATTACTCTTAGTATTTTCTTTTTTTATCTTTTATATTCTTAAAATATAATACTAGTTTTTATAAGCACAGAAAGGTAGGTAGGTAATAAAGTAGTAAAGCTTCTACATATATATAATAATATATTAGGTAGAGTGTAGTGTATAAGAATCGTTTTAATAGTTTATTACATAATATTTAAATAGAGGAATTTATGAGGATAAGAAAGATATATATTTATTAAAGTCTTACTTATTACAGTCTTTCTACTAGAGCAAATCAGTAGCAGAATAATAGAGACTATAAGAAGAACAATAGAAAAACTACTAAAATAAATAATAATATATATAATATAATAAATAATAATTTACTTAAATTAATAAACTAAAACTAGGAATAATAGCCTCCTTATATTTCCTAGGATCCTATAAATCCTACTATTCCTTCTAATAATATTAGCGGAAAACTTATAACATCTACCCCTCCCTAAAAAAAGCAATTAGCCCAATTAGTTACTCAATTCTAGTTATATAGTTTCTATCCCTATGTTTTTATTATATTCCTCAGTATACTTATATAGATCTACTTAGTAGATCCAAAGATATTACTTATATTAATATAACTAGCCTTAATAGGTTAGGTGGGAAGGTTATTAGTAATACTATACTTAGGGGCCTTTTTTAAATTACCTATAGTCTTATAGAGGGAAGTAATCTTAATATAGAGAGAGATAGTCTTAATATTAATATAATAAGTAATTATACTAAAGTATATAAAAAATAAGCTCTTAGTAACTAAGTTAGCCTTAAATATAGTAAGGTAAGTATTAGTATTAGAATTACTAGTATTTTTAATTTTATTAAGTCTCTTTATAATATTATTATAAATTCCTCTAATAATCTTATTAAGATCCAAGGTAATACTATTAATATAAGAGGAGATATTCTTAACTTTACCTCCTATAATCTAGATTTAGTAATAAGTAATAAGATTAGTAATTATAATATTATAAATTATAATAAAAGAGGTAATTAAAAGAAGATTAGTGTGGTTTATAATAATAAGAAGACTAGTAATAAGGCTATTAGTATAATTACTCTTAGTAATAAAGAATATAATAAGAACTTAAGTATAAGAGGGGAGAAAGTATAAGTAGGCCTTAAAATTAAAAAATATAATATAAGCCTTCTTATAAGTATCCTAAATATAGTATATAATATTAATAGAAAATATAGAAGAGGTATTAAGAGTAACTTTATTAAGGAGAGTATAGATTTCCTAGAGGAGATCCTTATTAAGGTAGTAAATAAATACTTTAATAGTATAGGCCTTTAACTTTACTATAAATAATAAAGAGGTTAGCTTATTCTTATAAGGGGTTATTTTCTTAGTTTTAATAGGGGTAATAATAACTTCCTTATTATTATTCTTTTTAATATTAGTACTAGTAACTTTAATAGTGGGCTTATTATTCTTAATGTCTTTCTTATTAATATTATTAGTAATTTATAATCTCTCTTCCTCTTTAGTATTATTATTACCCTTAGTAATCTTAGGGGTATTAATAATAGTGAACTTAGTAGTAGTGGTGGCTTTTTTAGTAGTAATAGTAGTAGCCTTTTTAGTAGTAGTAGTATTTTTCTTAGCCTAGGCTCTCTTCTCCTTCTTTTACTAATTATGGGATAGCTTCTTTTACTTAGCTAGAGTATTAGGTATTTTAGTATTCTTATTACCTCTAATATTAATAATAGGATTATTAATAACTAGGGCTTACTACTCCTTAGTATACTCTATAGTAATAGGAGAGGAGAACTAAATCTTATTTATAATAGTAATAAATTTAGGGAGACTAGTAGTATTAAAGTAAAGAGTAATAGGGTTATAAAATAGGGGTATAAATTTTTATTATAAATATAGTAAATTTAAGTAGTTATATAGGTAAAAATATTAATAATAAAAAATTAGTAGTAAGTAGTAGATAAATATATTTATAATATTAAGAAGGTAAGTATAATTAAAATAATAAAAGAGGTAAGAGTAACTTAATTAAAAACCTCTCTATTATTATTATATAAATATTATTAAAGATAAAGGGAATATTCCTATTAATAAAATAAATTCATAGGTATTATTTAAATATAAAAGAGTATTGTTTATTATTATTAAAGGTTTGGACCTATAAGGCTATAATTCTTCTTAGTGAAAGAGTAAAGGGTATTAAAATTATTAATAGTTTTCTTTATATAGAGTAATAAATTATTATAAGGCTCCTAAGTATTCTTAGCTAGGCTAAATTCTTCTTATTAAATAAAATATTTAATCTTAGGTTTATAGTATTTCCTAATAATATAATACTATATTAAGTACTTAACTTCCTATTCTTTATAATTATTAACTTGAATAGGTTTTAGGGGAGGTATAGCTTAATTATAGGGGTTCTTACCTTAAGCTAGTTTATATAGTTAGGCTATTAATAGGACTAGGAAAATCCTCTAATACTCTGGGATATTTACTTTATATATTAATAGGCTAATTATATATATAATTTTAAATAGTCCTATATATTATAGGGTTTATTTATTATTCTTTTATCCTAGGAGGTAATATTTATAGCCTAGGTATATTTAAACCTTATTACTTATATTAAACTTAATATTAGTATACTTAAAGTTATATTTCTTTTTTTATAATATATTAATTATATTAATTAGGGTAATAGCCTTAGTTTAATATATTTCTCTAAGGATATTAAGTACTATAGTGGGAGTATTAGTATTTATTATTATAGAGAGAATTATTCTAGGTTAAAAACTAAGTATAACTTTATTTAGAGAGTATTTAATAGTAGCTGAGAATAAGTTGTTGAGTATATATTATAATAGGATTAGTATATTTATTTATGGTATTTCTAGGTTTTCTAATATATAGAAGTAAATTGTGATTTTGACTATTTAATTAGTTCTCTTACTCTAATTATTTATTTAGGGATAATAGGTAGTAGAGAGGAGTAACTTAATATTAAGTAAGTTAAATATTATAGACTAAATAACTAAGATGAACTTTGAATTATAGTTACTAATAATTTATTATGGAAGACCCTAATTTAATACTTATTATACTTATAGGAATACCTTTACTTAGTTCTTTATAGTATATATTAAATAGCTAACTATTAACAGCTACTTTTTTAATAATTTATAAGTTTAGGTATTTAGGGTATTAAGTATAAAATAGCCTAGTAGAGCCTAAAATAATTTCTCTAAGAAGACCTCTAGTATATTAGTAATGAAGTTGGTTATTATAGTGTTATAGGGGACTTTTATAGTGGGGATTAGTTAAAGATTTCTAAGTAGTGGTTTATAGTTAATTTAGTTTTCCTTATATTATAAGTAGAATATAATATATTTTATTATTAATAATCTCTTATTATATATTTAGAGATATACTAGTTCTATTAGTATATAATTTATGCTAAAGTAGTAATTCTAATTATAAGCCTAGTATAGAATCTCCTCTATATAATATTATGGAATATAAAGTTATTTTATCCTATTTATTGAGTAGTAAAAAAGTAATTCTTTCTTTATAGTAGTTTATAGTATTACCCTTTATCTTACTAGTACTTACTAAGTTTACTTAATTTATTCTTTTTCCTAGGTAGCTACTTTTAGTATCTATTACTTTTCTCTAGTTTCCTTAATTCTATTAAGATAGGTGAGAATTTTATTATATTTTGGGTCCTTAGTATAATTTCTTATAATTTTCTTAATAAGGCTAGGAGTAACTAATACTTAAGTAATAGTTAGGCTTTATAGTTTATTAATATAGTAGGTTTTATTATTAAAACTATTAATATTTACTATCTTAGTAAGTATATTCTCTTCCTTGAAATAATTTACTCTTTTTAAAGTTATAAGAATAAGTAATTTAGATAATATATTAGGAATTATATTAAGTTTCCCTAGGATATAGTAGACTTAAAAGTTAAATTATAAAAGGTAATTAGTTATATTTATTAGTTAAAAGTTAGCCTTATTTAAGTTAAGGGTTCTTAATAAAGAGTAGGTAATAATATTATATATAGTTATATAATCTATGAGAATTTAAACTAGGTTATAGTTAAATTATATAAGCTTTTTAAGTTTTTTAATAGCCTAAATAACTCCTGTAATCTTAGCTTCTATAGCCTAGTACTATTTCTTTACTAGTATTATTACCCTAGTAAGAAATAATATAGGCTAGATATAATTTTAAGTAATATTCTTACCTAGGATCCCTTTATTATTCTATAGAATATTTAATTAAAATACTATAAAATTAAATTCTCCTTTATAAGTATTAACTTTAAAAAAGAAATACTTTATTAAATTATAGTAGTACTTTATAATTTAGTTATAAAGGTTCACTTAAAGAGTATTAAAGGCCTTAATCTCCTTATTAGTTAGCTTAAAACTTACCTTCTAAAATTATTTTATATATATATTATAGTTTAGACTAGTAGGAAGAAGGTTCTTATTATGAAATTTCACTGAAAGGTTAGTTTTCCTCTATTATAAGGGCGTAATAATAATATTAAACTATAGAATATTTTTATAAAGCTATTCTACTATCCTAATATATTTCTCGAGGTTATAGAGATTCTTAGGAAACTTAAGTTACTAAAAGGCTATAATTTAATTTTCTGTCTACTTTATCCTATTCCTATTAACTATATAACTAAGGAATTTTACTAATTTAAATTTAGTAAATAACTTTTTCAATAAAATATAGACTTAATTATTATTTAGAATTTTAAGAATAATTCTAAGATACTAGAGATATTCCTCCTTATTACTATTAAAAATTATAATATTATTAATATAGGCTTATATAAAGTATTAGTACTTATAGAAGAATTTATTTATAAAGTATTAATTAAAGGTAGGAGAGTTCTTAAATCCCATAAGAATAATATTAGAAATCTTAATACCACAGGGACTAATTATTACTATTTAATTATAATACTTAGAGTAAATTAGTAATTAGTAGAAAAACCTTATAATATTAAGAATTATAATTCTTTTAGTGCCTTGGATTATATTTATAATATTATCCTAGTTTAGAAGGGGGTAGGTATTTAGAATGACCTATTAGTTAAGAGGGTAAAAATCCATAATAACTTAGGGTTTCTTAATATTCCTAACTTCCCTCTATATAACAAAAATAAAATAAGGTAGAGATACTAGGGATCCATTTACCTAATTCATTTTCCCTTTTGGGTATATTTTACTATAAATCTTATTAACTTCCTTAAGATCCTTATAACTTAAGGAGTATACTCTTATTAATATTCTCTAATTTTACTATTTATTAATAAGTTTAATTTTTATATATTTATTATTAGGTATAGGGATAATTCCCTTATTATAATAAATATTATATTTCTTAAATAAGAACTTTAGTAATTCTGTGAAGACTAGATTTAAATTATAGATTTTAATACTATAAATACTAAAAATTAATAGTACACTACTGAGTTTCTCTAAACTATAGTCTAGGATTTCTAACTTTAGTACCTTATACTTACTAGGGGTTAGGGTTAGCTCCTCTACTAAATTAATATTAATATCCTCCTATATTATAATATTATAAGTATAATTATTATTAAATTCTATAAAATTATAGTTCTTATTAATAATTATTACTATATTTCTAGTTACCTCTATAGTTATTCTACTAATCCATTACCCTGCCATTATCCATAATATATTAATTAATATATTATGAACTAGGGTAATTTTTAGGGTATTAATATCAATAGTTAAGTTAATAAAAAATGTATACTTAGTATAGAAGTACTAGGTATTCTTCTTAAGTCCCTTAGTCCACGGTAGGGGCTTAAATATAATAATAATAAATACCTCGGACTTTAGGGGAATTTTTACTTTATAAGTACTATTTACTCTCTTAGTAATATCTAGTTTTTAGTAATACATTACGGGAGCTTTTATATTAAATATAGAGTGGAATTTTATAGTGGATTTTATAAAGTCCACTAAAATCCTATGATTTTTATAGAATAGTATTCCTAATAGAAGCCTAGTACCTAGGTTATTAATTATTCCTATAATAATAATTATATATATATTAACCTAGATATTATTAATCTTACTAAGAATATAGAAGTTAAATATAACCTCCTTAGTAACTTAAAATATTAACTTAATAACTACTATCTTCCTTAGTTCCATAGTATAGAATATTAAATTAATTATGAATCTTATAATTTAAGACTTCTTAATAAGAACTATACTTACTCTAGTATTAATATAGACCTCCTCTATAGGGCTTTTCTTATTCACCTTAACTTAAATATATAAATAAGATTTTTTAAGTACCTTTATTCACTTATAAGGCTTCAGAATTACATCAATAACTTAGCCTTTATTAAACTTTAGTATAGAAATAAGTACCTTATTAATAAAACCAATAAAGTTATTATTATTATTATTAATAATTTAGTTAATATCTACTAGGCTTAGTACTTACTTATTAACTTATTCTACTTATACTATCTCTACTAACTTAGTTAACTCTAGTAGGACTTTAATAATATTTTTAAGGATATATTTATTATTAATAAAGTAATTTATTTTATTTTTGTTATTGTTTTTCTCCTAGATAAATTTAATATTATTACTTATTTACCCTAGTTAGTTATACTTAGTAACTCTCTTCCTATTTATATAAGTTCATAGGTTATTAAATAACTTCTAGTCCTTCTAATTAATATATTTATTACCTTATTTATCCTAGTTATTTTATTAGTAAGAATATTAATATTACTAAGGTAACTACTAATTCTAACTATAACCCTACTAAAAGTTACTATAGCTATACTAATTATTAAAGTTATTACCCTATATAGCTTCTTTAATAAGTTTAGAGAGATATACCCCTAATAATAGGGCTTAGAACTATTATCTTATTATAATATATTTTTCTTCTACTATTCTAAGGAATTCCTTAATAGTATTCTTAGGTTTTAATTTATAAAGGAACTATTAAAGGGCTAAGTTTACTATATTATAAAAAATTATAAGAAGCTACTATATAGGTATTTAAGTTCCTATCCACACTTATCTATACTTAAAATAGTTCTAGGCAAATTCGCGGATATTAGTAGTACTAGCAATATCATCCACAGTAAATTTATTAACCTTAAGCCACTTAAGTACTTTAACCTAAATTAGCCTAAAATATTATTAAATTATTACTTATAGGGTAATAAAACCTCCTTCTATATATTAATATTATTCCTTAGGTCTAAGGTAATATTCCTACTAACTTAGGGCCTAACCCCTTAAAAGACTTAATTAATAAAAAATAATATCTTTAATAATATTAAAAATAATAGTTTTAGTATTAAGGCTAGAGAACTAAAGGTTAACTTCCCTATAGTAGAGTATATTTTAATTATAAAAAATAACCTCCTTATTATACTTATTATTTAAGTTAGGCTAGAAAACTCTATATTATTATTAAGCTCTACTATTATAAAGTAAATACTATATATATAGAGAGCCTAGTTCTAGAGTAATAGTACTAGTTAATTAGGATAAATAAGTTTTAAATAATTACTCTAGAGACTACTCTACTACTCTTATAAAATCCAATAAACTAGTAGTAGAAATTCCCATTAGTAGGGTAACTAGGGGCTAGTTCTAGAATCTTCTATAGGGGCCTCCTAGGGGTAGAAAAGTAGGAGCCCTAATTAATAGTACTATTTATTACCTTAGTCCATTTATATTTATTATAAATAGGTATAAATAACTAAAATTACTATGGTTATTTAGAATTTATAATAGGGCTAGTATAAATTTTTTATTTATTATTTTTAAAGCCTAGTTTATTTCTATTAGGAGTCTTATAAGTCCCCTATAAGTTTAATTAATAGGAATAATAATAATTAATCTTATTAATACTTTAGGAGGTTAATTTAAAGTTAAGGAACTTTATTAGTTTAGTAGGGTATTTAATTATAGTTCTATGGACTTACCCTAAGTAGTATAAATCCTCTCCTTATTACTAAATATACCTAGAGAGGTCTATATCTCAAAGTATTCTCTAAGGTAGATAAATTCCTTAGCTAAAGTATTAAGGATCTCACTATAGAGGTAAGACTCCATAGGGAATCTATTATATTCTCCCACTTATACTATAAATTATATTATATTATTATAATTAATATTAAATTTATTAATTTTAGTATTAACACTAGTATAAATAATTATAGTAATATTAGTCTTAAATTTACTTATTATCCACTAAAAATCCTTAGAATCTAGGTATTTTTACTAATATAGAATAAGGTTATACACTATATTCTATATTATTAGTTTAAATACTAAGAATAAGTCCTCTATTATACTACTGGACTTCTTAAATATTAAGGGTAATCTCTCTTAGGTCCAGATTAAATAAGAGAACTTATTAATTAAAAAACTAAAAAGAAAATAAATAGTTATACTATTAAATATTATAGTCTTTTTACTAGAGTAAATTAGTAGTAGAATAATAGAGACTATAAGAAAAATAATAGAAAGACTACTAAGATAAATAATAATACATATAATATAATGAATAATAACTTACTTAAATTAATAAACTAAAACTAGGGATAATAGCCTCCTTATATTCCCTAGAATTCTATGGATCCTACTGTTCCTTCCGACAATGTCAGCGGAAAACTTGTGACATTACTTGCTTGCTTATATACTTATTTTAACTAGAAAGGTAGGAATATTTCTAGCTTATTATACCTCTTCTTATTACACTTAGACCTCTACAGAGCTCCATATTGGTCCGTTACGGACTACCGAAGTGGGTCTGTGTGGGTCCGTGTGGGTCCAAGTGGATCCGGACCTCCGAAGTGGTCTATGCGCTGCATTAGTGTACGCTTTGACGTATATTTCTATTATTAGATTATTATAGCTATATTTAGTAGTATTAGCATATAGTATTAAACCATATACCATTCAACTATAAATTTTATAAGGAATTCAAATATCCAATCCATTTCTTCATATTATATAAGATTATAAAGATATAGATAAATATAGAATATTTAAATTCTTTATATATAAATATAATTATAAAAGAATATATATTAACCTTATAGATTATATTCTTATATCCCCCCTTAAGATAATAACTTTTATAAAAGTTATATTTTAAAGATATAATAAAAATATATAGAAGGAAAAAACCTAATTAAAGGAAAACC